>APFE030416806.1:0-12449 GCA_000404065.3 Pinus taeda
GACCTGCGCAGTCCACTTCTACCGGACACTGTGCATTTGTCTTTTTGTTCTTTTACGCTGTATAGTAAGACAAGCCATATTTCTCATGCTATCAAGTTATAAATAAACAGCAAGTGTATATGCCTACCGAATATTGAACCATAAATAAACTGTTAATGTCCACAGTTCAATTTCGACCTTATCAAAATAGAACGATAAGCATATACACCCCGTTAATTTATGACCCATAGAATGGGATTTATTGACGGCCGTATAGTAATGAGAGTTATTTGGCACAGTGAAATAGTACTTACACACTACTTTTTAACTTACGCGGTAAAGAAAGAAGATTACCTGCGGATGTGCGTGGCAGAGGCGGTGCACAGCACAGGGATGAGGGCAGGATTTAAAATTGACGACCGTTTACGCGTTTTTGGGTTTTTTACCCAATAAACACGTCATCCATAACTTTGTGCAAAATTTACAAAAATGTCCTAATGACGGGCATAGGAAAAATCAGGAGTTTTAAATTTTATATATATTTGTAAAAATTGAATTATGTTACGCTGGCAGTACCAGCCGCCTCACTGTGAAGAATTTTGAACGGTCGAGGCCCGAGGAAAAATCAGGAGTTTTAAATTTTATATATATTTGTAAAAATTGAATTATGTTACGCTGGCAGTACCAGCCGCCTCACTGTGAAGAATTTTGAACGGTCGAGGCCCGAGGAAAAATCAGGAGTTTTAAATTTTATATATTGTAAAAGTTGAATTATGTTACGCTGGCAGTACCAGCCGCCTGACTGTGCAGAATTTTGAACGATCGATGCCCGAGGGTCGAGAATTTCGTGAACCTTGAAGTTTATTTAATTTTAATGAATGTGGGGCAGTTCTAGGTTTCAATGCACTTGGCGATTCAAAAACGATGCCACGTTGAATGATGCCACATAAACGATGGTCACGTGAAATTCACATGGTGTCGTATTACTGCCTTTTCGATGGTAGGGACAGTTGGGTTATCAAAATGATAACCTTACCTTCACGCTTGACCTTACCAATCGTTAGGTTTTATTCAATTTCAATTGCTCCGGAGACCAGAGCGTTGCTAGGTACATGCCTCCATAGGACAGTTTTTCTGTCATATCAAGCTATTAGGCTCCTTGTGCTTGGTATTGCAGTTTGGTGTCCCTAAGGAGACTACAGGTTAATCGAATTCTATCAACACTTACTTTCTTTCTTACCTATAACCAGTTCCAGTGCCACCCCTTAGTTCTCACTTATTTGTTTTTTTAGTTTTAACAGGATCCTTGAAGCGAGGAATTCTTGGAGTTTTGGAATTAAAAACCCATAGTCTCAAAGGTAAAGTGAAATTTTGAGATTACTATTACCCAGATCATTCGATTCCCTCATTTGCTTTCCAAATACTAAACCTTTGAGTCTCCACTGGTTTTTCCTCCAGAGCTCGCATTTCAACCACTGGTGAGCTGTGTGAGAACGAAAACCGTGGAGAAAATCTCTCTGCAGGTGCTCGAGAGGTACTATTCTCGCATGACTCTCGACTTCCACACCACAAGAAGATCGTGGAGGAGGTGGCCATTATCCCCTCGAAGCGCTTGAGGAATGAGATTGCAGGGTTAAGCAGCCATCTCATGAACCGCATTCAAAGAGGCCAAGTGCGAGGCATCTCTCTCAAGCTTCAAGAAGAGAAGCGTGAGAGGCGCATGGACTACATTCCTGATGAATCTGCGGTTATCGAGGATAAAGAAACCATGGACATGCTTGCTTCCTTGGGAATGGTTGATTTACCCGGAGTTGCCAAGCAGGCAGAGCCACTAGTCGATGTTATCAAGGATAAGGAAACCATGGACATGCTTGCTTCCTTGGGAATGGCTGATTTACCCGGCGTTGCCAAGCAGGCAGAGCCACTAGTCGATGTTATTAAGGATAAAGAAACCATGGACATGCTTGCTTCCTCAGGAATGGCTGATTTACCCGGAGTTGCCAAGCAAGCAGAACCACTAGTGGGTGGTTCTTTGAGACAAGGAGGTGGTTACGTTGGGCGGTGCACTAAGAAGGAGATCATAAAATTGTCTTGCTTTAAAATAAATAAATGAAAGCATATATTGAATCCGATTCTTTAATTAGTTGGGAATAATAGTTTGCACGAATCGATTGATTTGAAGTCCTACTTGGAAGGAGAGAGTCATGTTATTCTGATTTAGTTGTCATCGGTATTTACACTAGGCTTAAAATATAAGGATGGTGTTAGTGTGGAAGAGTGATTGTTGGATTGAACTGGTGAATAATAGAAAGAAATCAATATTAAAAAAACACTTAATTTATGTGGAACAATGATTGCTGGATTGAACTGGTGGAACAGTGATGGCTGGATTGAATAAAAAACACTTATTTTATCTCTGTGCTAATTAATATAAAAACGAGGTAACAATCCAGACTAATTAGATAAAATGAAAGTTTAAAAATGTCAATATTCTGAAAATATTTACCTAAGATTCTGAGATTGTGTAACAAAGGCAGAGTGATTGGATAAAATAAAAATTTAAAAATGTAAACATTCTGAAAATGTTTACCCAAATTTTGAGACTGTCTAACAAAGGCCGGAAAAGATGGGAAAGGGGGAGGTTTCACCAAGGAATGAAAAAAAGGCAAAGATGGGATAGGTGGAGGTTTCACCAAGGAAAGAGAAAAAAATTGTGCAAGTGTATAGTTACTTGACATGATTAAAGTTATGGAGTATGATTAGAGTTATAGAGTATAGTTTGAAAAGATTGTGCAAGAGTATATTTACTCAAATGATTAATGTTATGGAGTATGATTAAAGTTATAGAGTATAGTTACTTCATGTTTGAAGGATTTTCACAGAATCTTTGAAAAAACATCAAAATAAAAAGAAACTTGCAACCTTTTGTTTAAGAAAAATAGTGTGATAGTATTTTGAATAATCTGGCTGGCTAATAAGTAAGAGTTGTGACTGAGAGCTCCTGCTAAAAACTGAGTCAGTGTGGCACTATTTTGTCAGACCTTATTTTAATATCAATTTTGTGTTCAACATTTTAAATATAAAATAAATTCTTCCACTTATTCATTCCACTTCAACACCAATCCTTTATTTTTATATAAAATAGGAAAGCTTCTTAGATTTTGATGTGCTTAATTTGGATACTCTGAAGCAAAGATAAGAATTTGCTTTCAAGTAAATTTTATCTCTAAAATTGGGTGTGTTCGTTCACTATTTCAAAACGAGTCAAAACCACCAAAATAATAAGAGATTACCCTTCTAAAATTGGGTGTGTTCGTTCACTATTTCAAAACGAGTCAAAACCACCAAAATAATAAGAGATTACCCTTCTTGATTACACGAACGAATTTAGCAATTTCACCGTGATTGCATGTTTGGGAGAATAATTGTAGGTACCTCTCTCCACCTGTGTGATGTTAGGTGAACTTTCGGGATTATGATTTTTAGGTTCTTATCTTTGGTTTTTGTATGCTTCTTGTTTTAAAATAAATTAATTACTTTAGCATGAAGAGTTAGTTAAATTTAGAGAGTTAGTTTACTGAGTGTTGAGTGTTGAGTTAGGGGAGTGGCTAGTCGAAAAGGTTAAATACATTTCACCAGACTTATTGTAAGTATTAAGTTTTGTGTGATCAATAGAAGAGCCACAACTCGGTGTTTTGGGTGAATTTGTGTTTTGTTTCCTGTGCTTTATATGGTAAAAATCTTAATTTCGATGGTTACCTCATATAGTGTTGAGTGGGAAACTCTTTTATTAAAATAAAAGAGCATACTAAAAGTAAAGGGCTTTATTAAAAGAGTTTTTATAAAGGTTTTTGAAATTTTGTAAAAGGAATTTTTTGAAAAAAAAAATTCAAAAATTTGAGGTTTTACTAAAAGGTTTTTTTGTTTTTTTTTGAAAAAATAACTTTGCAAAGCTTATAAGAACAATAAATTTAAGGTTTTTTAAAGAGAAATTTTTGGAAAAAGATGGCTTTTTCAAATTTAGACCCCCAATTCCCACGTTTACAAGGAAGGATTATTATGTGTGGGCCATTAAGATGGAGACCACGTTGCAGGCACATGATGTTTGAGATTATGTTCAGCTTGGATTTCCAAAACCTAAGGATGAAGCAACAGAACGAACTCTTAATAAAGCAGAGGTGGAACAATCGAAGAAAGACAAAAAGAATAATGCACAAGCATTGCAATTTATCCAGTAGGGAGTGGACCGAGTAGTGTTCCAAAAGATTATGATCACATCTTCAACAAAAGAAGCATAGGATATTTTGGAGACAAACTATAGAGGTATGGTCGAAGTAAATATTGCTAAGTTGCAGAATATTATGAGAGATTTTGAAAGTCTACAGATGAAAGAGAGATAGGAGATCAATTATTTTATGAATCGGATCATAACTGTCATTAATCAGTTAAATATTTATGGTGAAGAAATTAAAGATAAAATAGTGGTTGAGAAGGTCTTTAGATCTTTGTCTATCATTTGATGTTGTGGTAGTAGCCATAGAAGAAGCAAAAGATTTGGCATTATTGACAGTTGATGAGTGGATGGGATCACTTCTATTACATGAGGCAAGGATAGACAGAAATAAGGATTCCACTTTAGAAACCACTTTGAAAAGTGAGGTTTCTAGATTAAGAGACAGAGGTCGAGGCAGAAGTACATTGAGAGGTAGAGGACGAGGCGGAAGATATGGTGGTTAGGGAGATGGCCGAGAAGAGCGTGAACATGAAAGTGGAAGCAACTACAGAAGCTTCAAAAATAATCAAAGAGTTGACAAATCAAAGGTGAGATGTTATTATTGCAATAAATTTGGTCATTATGCTCGTGAGCAGGAAGAAGCTAGCTGATCAAGGGAACTAGAGAGCTAATGTCACTACAGAGAGTAATAACTCCATGTTCCTAGCTTATCATACCATGCATGAACCTTCTGTTAGTGTGTGGCTATTAGACAGTTGTTGCAGTAACCATATGACAGGCAACAAGAATTTGGTTGCAAATATCGATTAATCTGTGAAAACAGAGGTAAAGTTGGGGACTGAAAACAATGTGGAAGTAGATGGCAAAGGAGTGGTTAACATTCTAACCAAGCAGGGGAAGCCAAAGACAATCTCAGAGGTATATTATGTTCCTAGTCTCAAACATAATTTGATAAGTGTTGGTCAATTGACACAAAAAGGATGCAGAGTTATCTTTCAAGGTCAAGAATGTGTTATATAGGACAAGCCCCCAATTAAGTAGCTAATAGAAAAGGTGCACATGACGAGGAACAATCATTTTCCTATAATTATGAATTACAATGATCAGGTCAATTCTTTTACAGTTTCATGTTTTGATGATTATTGGTTATGGCACTTTCGGTTTGGACACTTGCACTTTTCTGGTTTAAGATTGTTGCAACAGAAATAGATGGTCAGAGGATTACCTCCCATCAAATAACCTGTTAGTACTTGTGAGTGTTGCATCTTGGGAAAGCGACACCGTGAAAGTTTTCCAAAGGGAGTTTCATACAAAGAAAATAAACCTCTTGAGCTAGTGCACACAAACTTTTGTGGACCTATGAGGACACAATCGATTGGTGGAAGTTGTTGCTTCCTCACTTTCATTGATGATTATAGTATAAATACTTGGGTTTACTTCTTGAAGTATAACTTTGAAACTTTTGCAAAGTTCAAGGAATTCGAAGCCTTACCAGAAAACCAAAGGGATCGACAGATCAAGGTATTGAGCTCAGATCATGGTGGAGAATATGACTCAAACCCATTCCATGATTACTACAAACAACATGGAATCAGGATATAGTTTACAACTAGGGACATACCGCAACAGAATGGTGTAGTAGAAAGAAAGAACATGACAATTATTAACATGGTAAGAAGAATGTTGAAAGGCAAAAACTTGTCTAATGAGTATTGGGTAGAAGTAGTTGCATGTGTTATTTATGTGATAAACATATCTCCTACAAAGAGTGTGATGAACAGAGTACCAGAACATTCATGGTCAGATATGTCTTGTAGTGTATCTCATCTCATAGTATTTGGATGTGTAGCTTATGCACATGTGCCTAAGGAGCGAAGAGGAAAATTGGGTGATAAAAGTGAAAAATGTATATTTACTGGTTATAATGAGAAATCAAAAGCTTACAACTTGTATAACTCTGTCACAAAGAAGACCATAATTAGCAGAGATGTTGTGTTCAAAGAAAAAGAGTCATGGAATGGAACTGTAGACAACACAGTTGATGCACAAGTGCCACTGATGGAAGAAGATGGTGTAGTAGAAAAGGAACAACAAGAATCACGGGTGAAGACACCAAACAAAGACACACTGACAAGGACTCCAAGATTTTCAAAGCAGCATGGATCTTCAAGCAGATCAGCAGATCGAGGTTCTCCTAACAATCAATCAGGTGATTAAGCAAACAATGGTAAGAGAAATATGAGAATCCTAAAAGATATTTATGATGATTTGGATGTTAGTTTAAATTTTTCATTGTTGTCATTCCAACCTTCTTCGTTTGAAGAAGCAATTAGAGATGGAAATTGGGTGCAAGCCACGAATGACGAAATTGAAGCTATTGAAAAGAATGATATATGGGATTTGGTTGATTTACCAAAGGACAAAAATCTCATTGGTATGAAGTGGGTGTACAAGAAAAATTTGAATGACAAAGGTGAAATTGACAGATTTAAAGCAAGACTTGTAGCAAAAGGGTTCTCGTAGCAATCAGGAATAGATTTTGGAGAAACATTTGCTCTGGTATCCAGATTGGATACTCTAAGAGAATTTCTACCCACAACATCTAAGAACAAGTGGAAAGTATATTAGATGGATGTGAAATCAACCTTCTTGAATTGAATTCTAGAAGAAGAAATTTATGTGCAGCAACCTCCAGGATATGAAGTTGAAGGTAATGAAGAGAAAGTTTACAGGTTGAAGTAAGCGCTTTATGGACTAAAGTGCACCTAGAGCTTGGTATAGCAGAATTTACAGCTACATGATCGAGAATGGATTTTTCAAAAGCAACATTGAACCTACCTTGTACATAAAGGTAAATGAGCTTGGACAAATTTTGATTGTTTGCTTATATGTTGATGACATGATTTTTACAGGTGATTTTGATAGAGATGAATTTAAAGCAGCAATGATGAAAGAATTTGAGATGACAGATCTTGATCTCATGAAATATTTTCTTGGCATAGAAGTTGAGCAATCTAAAAAAGAAATTTTTATTTGTCAAAATAAATATGCCAAATATTTGTTGAAAAGATTCAGGGTGGAAAACTACAAACATGTCCCTACACTAGCTACAAAAGGTACAATGTTAAGCAAGGATGATGAAGGATCAGATGTCAATCCAACTCTATTCAAAATATTGGTTGGAAGCCTCATGTATGTCACAGCTACAAGACTGGATATTATGCAAGAAGTGAGTTTTATTTCTAGGTTTATGGAGACTCCAAAAGGCACACATTGGAGTGCAAGAAAAATAATTCTGAGATACATAGCAGGAACTAGATATTGTGGCATAATGTATGCAAGCACAAAAAATAAAGATTTGATTGGATACAAAGATAGTGATTTTGAAGGCAGTTTGGATGATAGGAAGAGCACTTCTGGTTATGTGTTCCACCTTAGTTCAGGTGTGATTTCATGGGCATCTAAGAAGCACCCCATTGTGACACTTTTGTCAGCAGAAGCAGAATATGTAGCAGCAATATCAACAACATGTCAAGCACTGTGGTTAAGAAGAGTATTTGATGGACTCATGCAGAAACAACAAGGATCAATAACAAATTGTGACAACACCTCATCGATTGCACTATCCAAGAATAGTGTGTTTCCTCAGAAGAGCAAGCATACTAATACTAGATATCACTTTATTAGAGAACTTGTGAGAAATGGAGAAGTTCATTTGAAGCCTGGTAAATCTAGTGATCAATTGGCTGATATATTTACTAAATAATTAGCAAAATATGTGTTTGAATTTCATAGAAGAAACTTAGGTGTCGTAATCCTAGATAAGACATAGACCAGTAGGCATGTTTGAGTTGTCATGAGTCAAGTTTTAGTTTAGCGGTCATAATTAGTGCTGAAGAGAGAAGGTGTAATTTCGTTGGGTGTGAACAAGATATTTCTAATATCTATCGGCAATTAGTGTGTGAAGTAGGTGTAATTAGTTGGTAAAACTAGGTGCCTGTGATTCTTGTATGCATACTTGTTGAGTCGTGGGAGCTTTCTGCTTGACAAGAACTGATGATTTCAATATGTTGCCCAAGAAAGTCCCACCGAAGATTTTTCATAATGACAGCAAAGACAAAATACAATTAAGTTATATATAATAAATAATATATATATATATATATATATATATATATATATATATATAGATATGAAAAATAACATAATAAGTTTCCTTTTTAATTCACCTTTGAATCAAATCTGGAGGCCACCATCATATGATCCATATGTTCTAACAAAAACAAAGCAAAAAATAACATATATAAGCCCAGTAATATAACATGTCAAGTTTAATAAAATATTTCATAAAAAAAATAGAGCTTAATTATCCATATATAAATAAATAAACATAAGCATAGAATCAAAATCATGTCAAGGAAAAAAACAAATCTCCAAAATCATGAATGTACTTTGTAAAATTTGAATATAAATAAAAGTGGCCTTTGGGTTGTTGCTAGGTACTAAATGCTTATGAGCATTCTTAACATATTTAGTATGAAAACATCCAATAACCTAAATGTTTAAGAAAAACATATAAATGATGAGGAAGCCTAATGAATATCATCCAATGTCCATCTTACAATAAATAATTTTTGTATATTAAAGTAAAAAAAAGGTAAATTAAATTAAAAATATTTAATTCAAATTAGTGTTAAGGTTTAGACTCCAATAAATTTAGCTTTCACTGATTCATAAATTGAGGTATTTTGTTGATTGTAATTTTGCAAGTGAGTGTTCTTGGTTCAGTCGGTAATTTGGACAATGTTTATTGGTTAGAGGGAGGTAGACACATTGGAAAATGGTAACCATGACAACTCGTTGGAGTTTTGGCTCTGGAGAGACGACTTTGTGGGTCTTCGGTTCATGCTAATGTGACACAAAAATGACCTTCAAACAAGAACATGGGATCCTGGCTTTGTCTTGGATGGAAATTTGCAGCTAAACCCTCTCGCGGGTTGGAATTTTGGGTTTTGTCACCTCATCCTGCTTTTTTGGCTCAAGGAGCTTGCATCTGGAAAATTGAATCGGGAAATTATATTTTTTAGCATACTTACAGCTCAGAGGTCTCTCCTAGGTATCTTAGGTGCCCTATGGTCATCATGGGGTGGGTACATCTATGCTTCCAAGATAATGAGTTTACAAGCGTTCATTGACTTTTATGGTATTGTTTACCTTTGTTTACTCCCTTGGGTTCTTTTGTCAAGTATTGGTGGGAGCCTCATTTTGGGGGTAGTCTCTATATTCTCTAATGATTTCTAGCCTAAAGGGTTGTCTTTGTTTTCATTTTGGGTTTTCAACTGTTAGTTTTGTTCTCTTCTTGGTCTTGGTATCTTAAGGGCCCTCAAATAGTTTGCGGGGCAACCTTTGGGAGTGTTTATGGGTATGTGGAAATTTGATTGGAGACATCCCTGGTAAAGTTGGGGGGTTCCATGTGTACTGTCTATAGTGAAGCCTCTGGTTCTACTCAGCCTCATTGGGTGCCCCTCTTCCTGTGTGGTTGGTACTGCTCTCTCTATTGTAGGAAATTGGTGGGTTGGTTGTGTTAAGGATACTTGTTCAAGACAAGAAACTATTCCTTCAAGTTCAGGTGGAACTCCTTCTCGGGTTTCCTTTGGAGTATCAGTCATGAACCTCCAAATTTAGCTCTTCTGCCAAAATAATAGACTTATTTAATTTACCCGATATATGGAAAAACCTCAAATTCTCCATGAAACCAAAAGGAATTAAAACCCCAATTCATAACCTTATCATGTCTGAAATTTAAATTAACTCACATGCATCTTCCGACGCAATCACCATTAGATTTGACCCCTTCAAACAGACGATCATGATTAACTGAGCTATTAACTTAGTTTTATAAATTATCGTGTCTGGAATTTAAATTAACTCACATGCATCTTCTGACGCGATCGTCGTTAGATCTAACCCCTTCAAGCACATGGTCAAGATTAATTGAGTTACTAACTTAGTTTTATAAATTATCACGTTCGATTTGGAATTAACCTCTGCCCTTGTTGGCACGCGATGACCATTAGATCTATTGGATCTATCCGATTGGATGATTTTGATCTTTTTTCGGGTTTCTTGTGAATTTGTCAAGTTTCCTTATTCTGATAGACTTAGCACGTCCACCAAGCTTATTTCTCATCTGTCAGATTCAGGATTTCACTAACTAACTTTGTGATTTTGAAATACATCCAAGTTATTTTACTGCAGAGTGAGTGAAGATTTAGATGCGACAACACAAGATTATACAAAATTTAATTCTAAAGGGCTCAAACTGGAAATGAACAAAACTCAGAAATATTTCGAAGGAAATTAAAACCTCCAGGATTCGACCATTTATGCACAATACTCACGGAGATACAGAGAGATTCCAAATTTTACATTCCAATCCTCCTCAACCAAAATCCCTTTCTACTAATTCAAAACTTACATAAATACCTATTCATACAACAATTAGATCCTAAATCAATGGATTGAATCTACCTAATTCTAGATAATATCTAATTTGTATGATATTTTCCTCAAGAATCTCAACTAAGTCTAAATACTTGAATTAATTACAAAATAATTCAAATCCCCGAATTCTAGCTCAAATCATATCTAGAAAGCTTTGTAAAGTGACAGCTAAAGGATTCCACTCCTTTGCTTGTAAACTTTTTTTGTATTTTTGGAATAAAATTCAAATTCTTTTGTCTTCAAGCCTCATGCTCCTACACCAGACTCTTGAGGACAAAATTCTTCATGGTCTCCTGTCCATGAGCTCTTCTATAGAACTGCCCAATATTTGTAGCATGGCATCTGTCATCCAGGTAGCATTAGCAATTGGTTGATCCCTCCACTTAATCAAATACTGAAAATTCTCCTATCCTCTTGTCTTTTCAAACAATCTCTTATCTAAAATCTTTTCTGGCTGCAATGCCTTTGCTGTAGGTAACTATATTATCCAGTCAACCTCTTTTTCTTCTTTATCTTCTGTTATATCATCTGCATTTCTATTTTCATACCTATACAAATCAGCAACATTGAAAATTGGAGATATTCCAATGTCAGGGGTAATTCAATTTCATATGCATTTGTAGAAAATTTCTTCAAGACTTTGCATGGTCCAATTTTCTTCAATTTTAACTTGTTATACTTCCTTTTTGGAAATCTTTCCTTCCTCAGGTGTGCTAAAAGCAAATCTCCAACCTCAAAATTAACTTTTCTCTTCTTCAAATCTGTTCTACTCTTGTACTTTATGTTGCTATCTTGTAATTGTTGTTTTACCTATTCATGTATTGCTTGAATCTCTAAAGCAAAATCTTCTCCTTTAGCACTTCTCATTTCAACTTTTCCCAAATCTCTTAATTCAGACACTCCTCTTGGGTGCATTCCATAAACTATGTGAAATGGACTCTTCCCTATACTCCTGTTAGGAGAATCATTATAAGCATATTCAGCCCGTGCCAAAATTTGATCCCACTGTTTTGGATGTTCACCTGCAAGACTTCTTAGAAGATTACCTAATCTTCTGTTTACAACTTCAGTATGTCCATCAGTCTGAGGATGATAAGTTGAACTGAAACTCAGTTTAATACCAAGTTTCTTCCACAAGGTCCTCTAGAAGTGACCAACAAATTTGGTGTCTCTGTCTGAAACAATGCTCTTAGGTAACCCATGCGACCTTACAGTCTCCTCAAAAACTAGATTAGCAATGTGAGTAGCATCTCTGGTTTTATAACATGGAATAAAATGTGCCATTTTAGAAAATCTATCAACCACAACATAAATTGAATCATTTCCTCTTTGATTTTTTGGTAAACCAAAAACAAAATCCATACTTACCATATCCCAAGGTCTATATGGAATTGGTAATGGAACATACAAACCTCTGTTTTGGATCCTTCCCTTTGCATACTGACAGACTTTACAATTTTTTACATACTTCTACACTTTAGATCTCATCTTCGGCCAGAAATAAAACCAATTCAACTGTTCATAAGTTTTTTCTGCACCAAAATGTCCTCAAAGTCCACCACTATGTTTCTTCTTGATTAAATTTTCCCTCATAAATCAATTTGGTATTGACAGTTGATTTCTTTCAAACAACAATCCTTCTTGTAAGAAAAAATCCAGCCACTTACTTTTGTCTAACAAAACAGGATTTTTACAAGCTTCAAATGTTTCTTTAAAATCTAAATCTTTCTCA
>APFE030416814.1:0-61062 GCA_000404065.3 Pinus taeda
TCAACGTTGTCAGTGAAATCTTCAAAAAAGTCTTTTCTATGAGTCATGTGACAGGTTGCTCCTGAATCAAGCAGCCAGTCATTTTTCCAGGAAGCAAGTGAAGTGTTAAACAAATCTTCATTTACTCCAATGTTAAATTGTGCCTCAATATAGTGAGTGGATTCAGGTGTTTTACCTTTGTCTGTATCATCAGTTTTACCTTTCTGTTGGTTTCTTCTCTGCTCAAATTTGTCCCATGGTAGCTTGCATGTAGAGGCATCATGTGATCCATTTCTTTTGCAGCGAATACAATGTAAATCTGCCTTTTCTCCTTGAGAATGTCTGCCCCCCCTGTCTCTGAAATATCTTCCTCTTCCTCTTCGTCCACCTCTTCCTCTTGTAGAATCTTGAGTAGGATACTTTTCTTTATGAGCTAGGCATACAGTCTCTTCAGAAGATTCAGGGGCTGTCTTCTTTCCAAAGGCTTTTTCTCTTTCAGCAAACTTTTTTCACAAGAGAGTCAAAGGTTATATCTTTGAGATTTCCATTTGCTTGCAAAGACTCAAGATAATTGGAGTATGTAGGATAAAGTGCCTTGAGAAAAGCAATAAGAGAGATATCCAGCTCAACTTTAGTGGATTTGATATCATGCATTATAGACTTGATTTCAGATGCAAGAGCAAGAGGATCATTATTTTGCAGTTTAAGAGTGAAGAGTTTAATCATAAGTTGGACGACTTCAAGTGCAGAATGTGAGTCATAGAGTTCTTTCAGCTTTTGTAAAGCTTCAAAGGCAGTTGAATATGATGAAATGTGGCGACTCACCTCCTTATTTACAGATGCTGCGATTAATGCATACGCTTTGCTGTTCTTGTTTTCCCATATGGCGAGCTCTTTGTCTGATGTAGGCTTTTCTTCTTCACTGTCTCCTTCTCCGACACACACTCCTTTCCACAACTCATTGAAGATGAGGGTGTGTTGTATCATTCGGGACCAGTCAGGATAGGTCTCCTTGCCAGTGAGAACTATTCCTATCATAGAGATGATTGAATGCATTCTTAAAAAAATACTTCTGCTGATAGAAAAAGTACTTCTACTGATAAAAAAAATACTTTATGCACTATGTTTCTTCAAATCCCTCCAATGTTTGATAAAATCATCAGCATTTCATTGAAATATTATATACATATCACTTCAATGTTTCAAAATGTAATATATTTATATATTACATATCATTTTAGTGCTTTAACTTTACGATGTAGCACGGTAACATTCAAATGATTTAAATGAAAAAACTACGCATGCCCCATTCAATACAACATTTGGATTTATATGGAATGTGAATCATTCAGATTTCTTCTACGCCTTCTCTTTCTTCTGAGGTTCAATCTCGGCAACTTTTCCTTGACAATCAGCATACAATTGAAATGTCAAACAGCGTTTCAATGTCAGACAGCGTAAATATGTCAAACAGTGTTTCAATGTCAAACAATGCTTCAGATATACCATTGTTCAACCCTGCAACCATGGTCACACATATTGGAATTCACAGCTCATCGGTTCATACAAATGCTATCCCGCCAATACCTGAGTCGCACAACCAATCCAGAAAATTTTTAGCTCTTTTTCTCTAAGTGCTACTCGCTTAAACATAAGAAGATTTCCTGCTTGAATGAAATGACTCTCCCAACAAATTTTGTTTTACAAATTTCATCTTTCGACGGTAGAAGAAGTAAAGCAGAATGCAACTATTTGTTATGAGTCTGAAATATCAATATGAAATACCATACTCCACGTGGGATAAATCACTTGATTCAGATATAAGTTACCCAAGTATATTCATACAGAGCCTGTCAAACAGCGTTTCATATATCGGATGCCTCTGATACACAAAACATGACTGCGGCTATGCTCAACAGCTTGATGTGGCAGCATGCTAACGCCTTTCTCGACCTTGAATGGCAGCATTAGTGCTCTAAAGCACGGTTCATCCTAGGCGTTCTCCTTCAGGCGTTCAACAACTTTGCAGCGTTCAGGCAGAGGAATAGTCGAACCAACCCATGCGTTAAACAACAAGGAATGTCATGCGTTAAACAACATTCTAGCATTCAGGCAGAGATGTCAGATTATGAGACAGAGCAGAAGGCAGTGGACAGAGAGCAGAAGGCAGTGGATAGAGGAGTTACAAGGCACAAAAAAAGGAACCTGGGACCTGTGCTCTGATACCATGTCAGGCCATGAGTAACTCCAGAAAAACTGATTCATTTATTCCATTAGGTAGCTATCTATTATATACATGAATGTGATCGTTCAGTTCATCTTCTTGATGACTGTTCACATTCAATTCTCCCAATCGCTGAGGATTAGGTGTCAACAAAAACTAAAGAAGTCAAGTTGCAAGATCTTAGGGTCCAATTCATAAGTTTGAATATAGAAGAAGATGAGGACATTGCTTCATATTTTTTTCGAATAGATAATATTGTTAACTCCATTATAGGTCTTTTTAAATAAGTCCAGGAAAACTATCCTATTCGAAACATTTTAAGATCACTTATGTCAAGATTCAATCCCAAACTGTCAGCCCTTAAGGAACTGTCAAAATTAGACAAGATATCCATAGATAAATTCATGGAAATATCTCCACATATGATCTAAGACTCAAGGAAGAAAAATTAGGAGTCAAGGAAGCAACTTTCATGGCAACAAAAGAAGAGAAAAATAAAAAAATCAAGAAGACTATGTTGGGTCCCTATAATACTAGTGATTACCCCATTAATATTGTAGTTGTGTCCCTTATTTATATTGTTGGGCCCCTACTATCCCCATAATGTTATTACTGTGCCCCATAGAATCCCTCTATTGTTATTTTTGTGGCTTTATATTATTATTATTAGGTCGGCTGGGTTATATTATGACTCCTTAGACTCCTATATATAGAAAGGAGGATTTGTCATTTGAATCATCGAAGAATTGTTCATTTATGTAATGTAAAGGAGGTTGCCCCCTCGAAGAGGCTGAATTATAAGGCGTTGATCTATCTTTTCTATCTTTTCTTGAGCTGGTTTCTTAACAGACTAACTCTAATGAAGAACAAGGAAAGTTTTTCTGAAAGTTGAAGACAGGAATCACCAACTTCAAAGGTAAGCTTCATTTCAAATGCTTTGAATGTGGAAGAATTCATAATTATGCATCTAAATTTCCTTATGATAAAATTATTTATAGTGATGATGAGTCAAGATTCAAATTTAAGCATCAAAAGAAGAAGCAAGAAAGAAAAATATTTTTTAGTCAAAGGAACAAAGTGACACTGAAAGCAATGAAAGTGTGATTGATGAAGAAAGGGGTGAAATATTATTCATTCCTGAGGTTGAATAACCTAAATTAGAAGTTGATTATGAGGGAGAACTTAAAAGTGCACTGAAGGAAATAAATATCCTCAGAAATAAAGAAATTCAATTGATGCATCAGCTTCAATACAAAATTCTAAATGAATATATCATTCTTGCTGTCAAATTTAAACTAGAAGAACCAAAAAGGGTAAAGGAATTTTTGTTTAAACAACTAAATTAAAAGGAGAAAATGTGGTAAATACTAGAAGAGAAGGTTGTCCTCTTAAGAGAAGAATTGGAACAACTCAATTCAAAGTTCCACAGAGGGAATGAATCCCTATATCACATACACAACATGCATAGGTCCCTACTTATTAAGATAGGGCTCATTTACCAAGAAAATTGTGAGGCACCTAAGAAAAATGACCCCCCCCCCCCACCAATCTCATCAAATTAAAGATCAATCCAAGAGGATTGATCAAACATTCATAGTATCCAGCAACAACTCTCTTGAAGATCCAAAGCAAGTGGTTCAATAGGCCAAGCACATTAATTTCAATTTCACTCAGAAGAGAAATGATCCACAAGCAGAAGTGATGCAAGCATTGAAAATCAACAAATGAATATGGCCCCTCAAAAAGCATCCACAAGTAAAAATAAAGCGGGTATTGAATATTGGAAAATGAATATGCCTCTTCACAAATCATCCACAAGAAAAAATCAAGTAGGTGTTGATAAGCAAGGGAAGATTGTTCCTCCAACAAGTAACTTTAGAAGGTTGAAATCTCCTTCTATATCAGGGTATCAAAATAAGTTTTTTGGTTATTGTTTCTCATGCACAAAGTTTGGTCACAAAGCGTGGGATTGCAAAACCTATTATGTGATCAAGTGTAGAGGATATGATCAGGTACCTAAATGGAGTCATGTGGACCAAATCAAGAGAATGCATCAACCATTTCCACAAGTGTTGAAGCCCAATGTTGAATTCCATATATGTCGCAATCAAGGTCATATAGCACGAGATTTCATACTCAACTCAAGATGGTACAATAGAGAAGGAATTCCTATCAATGCTAGAATATGGAGAAGAAGTCAAGGAGAACCAATTAGGTCTGACTCCTCGGATATAATCCTTTGGTTAAGGGCTTCTTCAAGACCATCATTTCTTGAATCAAAACTTGAAGAAGCAACACCATGTATGAGGGAAGTATGCAGACTATGACATTAATTAGCATGATTCGATGATGATATCTCAGATGTAAATAAAGGAACAAGAATCAGAGATGACATGTACTTATTGATGA
This sequence comes from Pinus taeda, assembly GCA_000404065.3. Taxonomy (NCBI): domain Eukaryota; kingdom Viridiplantae; phylum Streptophyta; class Pinopsida; order Pinales; family Pinaceae; genus Pinus; species Pinus taeda. The sequence goes on from APFE030416814.1 coordinate 4,613, forward strand.
AGGAGCATGGTCTTGGGAGGAGACTTTAAAAGTACAACATTGGAACCATGATTTCAAGGGGAGAATTTATCATCATAGTAGTAGGAAGGTAGCATGGTTCAGCTAGGTCCATGGGATCATTCAGGAATAAGTTATGGAATTTTGACATATACTTATGCAAGATCAACAACCATGAAATTTTCAAAAGATATTTGTGACCCTTTTCCATTGATGTCAAAGGGGGAGAGATTCCAGACATTGATGCAGGCATTGACATTGACCAAGGAAGGAATTTAGGCAAGGAGATATTATAGAGATTGGCATTGACTGAGGAAGGAATTTAGGCGGGGAGAAACTACAAACATTGACATTGACCAAGGAAGGCATTTGTGCATGGAGAGTTTTTATTTTTTTGACATCAATCACCATCAATGTTTGGTGGTGTTTCCATGAATGACAAAGGGGGGTATTGTTGCAGAGAGTGTTGTCATTGATGACAACAAGTTATCCTTGATCTCAAAGGGGATGTATGAGACAACAACAATATTATTCATGATGCTTAAGGTAACAACAAGACTCTCTATGAATCAATATGATAGCTAGATCTCATACAAGTTCTAATCAAGTGATGTTGAAGGTGCTTAAAGTCATTTATGATGTCCAAATGATCCTATAAACTACATGGTTGTGTAGGTATCATCGATACCTTTCCAACATTATATACTACTCTAAAAAAAATCCTCCTAGATGAGAATTTATGGCCATTTTAAAATACCATTAGTTGAAGTATCAAACTATAGAACAAAACACAAATTATTATTGTGTTAAACACTACACACCTTTCGCGTGCATTTATGGTTCATTAACTAGGTTAATGAAGGATATCAGTAAAACATGTGTGATCGTTAATATTGTTAAAGAGTATGCACCTCTTCATTGATCATACAACAATTATTGCCTCTTGCCAACCCAATAGGATCATGACACGTGGCAAGCATCACATGGCACAAATGGATCAATTACTCCATGACAGTTAGCACAATATCATTGGCGAAATATGGTGATGTAAGGGACACATCATCCTTCTACCCAGACACATGGTAATCAATCATAGACTTGATGTGTCAACAAGTATAGCATGGAAGGACACATGGCAGGTTGCCACGTGGAAAGCTTATTTGTCACATTATGATTGGTGAAAGGGTCGAAAAAGGGTGACATGTGGCACCCCTCATGGGTTTCCACATGACTCGATGATGTCATCGAGAAAATAGCCAATGATCCCACTGACAAGGTCACATGGGGTGGTAACGTGGTAAAACTAGGCCAAGGTTTTGAATCTCAATAGGGAATGGTCGTATGAAATTGTTAACTATGGGAATATGTTTTAGGTGAGTGATTTATAAAACCATTTATAAATTCTGGAAAAGTTGCATTGGATGTCAAATCTAGTGAACCACTGGGCCACGAACATAAGTATAAATATGTCCTTTGATCAAAGGAAACACACAATGAAATATCCAATTAAATGCATTTAATTTGGTGAATGTAGGGTTTAATCTTAGAAGGTGGACATTTTTCTCATTTGGATAGTTTTAAGTTATGGTCATGGTTTGTTGGTGCAGGGCTTTGATTTGAAATATGGCTCATTGATTTGTATGGCTCATTTCTATAAAACCACATAATCACTACCATGAGGTCATGGTTGAGGCATAGCATTTAAATATGTTGAATGACATGGAGATATAATAAACAAAGCATTGAACCATACCCTGTCACCAAATTTGGTAAAGCAACCCATGGTCGAGGTGTAGAAACAATGAAATGGATGGTCGATATAGATCACATATGAATAGGCTACTATTCTACCCCAAATTACATGAAGCCACATTATTCACATTATATGTGACTCTATTGGATGACAAGCGGCATTGGGCAATGTGGCTGGTAGTGGGATGATTTGATATTGATGAGGTCCCAAGTTTGACCTTTGTCGATTAACATGTTTGGTTTGTAATTTTATTTTTATATATGTATGCCTTTATGTTGTGTTATTAGAAAATATGATTGGAATTTTGTAGCATTAGCGTCGGGTATGCCTAATTTGTAGAAGCACGCCTGGAAAATGGGAAATTCTAGAACAATTAATTTAACATATAGTTTTGGATGGTTTTCATGGCTTTCTTAGGTCAATATTGGTCCAAATTAAGTTCCAAAAGAAGAATTATTGTTGGAGCTTAATGGTGGATGCTTCTAAAGGCTTGGGAAGCATGACTAACATATATTTTTTTATCAAAATCTATTTTTATATGTCTTAATGGTTTATGAGTTAATTGTAGTGTTTTTGTAAATAAGGCTGGAACTAGTTCCAAGAAGGATTTTGAGTGACCAAATTGATGAATTGTTACACAATATTTTGTCATATCTCCTATCCACTTCTGGTACCATATCCTAAAGTTACAAAACATTGACTACTATGTAGAATATCTATCAGGATATACAGACCAAATCCTCCCTAGAGAATCAAAGGAAAATTGCCCTTCATCCATTCTGGAGAAGGTTGCCTAAAAACCTAATTTTTTGGCATCAATGTGTTTTTCTCCACTTCCTTCCCATGGTGATGGCAAGTTTATCAGTTATATACTTGCACTTCCAGTGCATGTTTTCATAGGAAAAGCCGTGTTGAACCTCCTCTGGTAGGTTTTCCCAAACTGGAGGAGAAGCTTCACTCACTAGAACCTTCGGGAACAACGCGTTGGATCTTGGTTGTTGTTGATATGATCGAGCTCTCTCATTTGGGCCTCTTGATCTTATCATCATGGGATTTCCCCTTGATATTTGGAACTTCCTCCCTCTTTTGTTGATTCCTAACTCCCTCTCCTTTCCTATAAATTCACTCCCTTCCATCCCCAAATGGTTTGTCATTAATTGTTGCATCCCTATTCTGAGATTATGCTTACATGCTACCCGTTCTAGCTTGAAGAAGGAGTACTTGAAGAGTCTTTGCTTGGACTTTGACATCGACCAAAAGGAGGTCTCCAACATCAAGGCATAGGTTGTATGCTTCCCTTTTTAGCTTATTAATATATACATATGATGTTCACTTTCCATAATTGTGTAAATGTTTATGCTATTAGCTTAATGTTCCTTAATTTGTTAAGTAGTTTATGTTTGATGTATGCTATATATTCTCTTGTATATTTCATAATACTTTGATCTTCCTTGCAAGTAACTGGACGTGAAGAACAACTAAGGAGCGAGGTCTGAAGTGAAATATTCAAAGCCATCTCCAAGGATCAAGCGATTAGCATTAGAACAAGGTATGTTTCTCTTTCCTTCTACATTTGGCATACATAAGCTAGGAAAGTGTATGCTATTTCGTTTAGTTTGGTGCTATACCCGCTTATCAGGCTAGAGGGATCACCTCTATCCACAGAGGGGATTTTCCTTCACAAAAAAATGGTGACTCCACTGGGGAAGCTATAACATGTTCATCCTCCTTTCTCAATTGATCTCTTGATCAGTTTGACTAAACATCATGTTCTTAGTTATTTTTGGTTGATATAGGTCTTTACAATCATTGGTTGCTATCTTAGAGTGCTCAGTATGGAAGTGTTTGTGAAATTCTTTTTATTTTTTTCCTCATTCCTTGCCTAGTGCACTTTTTGATCTGATAAACACGTTGCCAGCATGTTTCTTATTAAAATAGTTGTGTTGATTCGTTGCTCAATGCTAGTTTGGCCTTAACAGCCGCGTTGATCCCTAACATTGGCAAAAATGTAGGGTTTCTCTGTTAAATCCCAGTGTGTCTAAGCCCTTGAGGTCCTGTTTTTTCCTGCATGAATTGATTTTGTTGATGTTTTGATTCATTACCTCATTTATTAGCAAATTCTTACTCCTTTGGACTTTTAAGTGTTTGAGTGCAATTGGATTGATTTTAGGGTTTATAGGTCGATTGGTTGTCACTTGCCTCTTGTGAGTATATTTGGGTCTTTGGTTTGCTGAATGATTAGGCATGTTCATCTGGTGAAATCACTTGAAACATTGACTTACATTGGTTTCGATTTGTCTTGTGCAATGTTTTTTTCATGTGTATTAGGTCATCTTGCATTTGAAATCCATATTTGTCATTTATCAAACATAGATTACATTGTTTGGTTTGTAAATTGAAATGAGTATATTTTCCTATATATTTGAAAGGGAAAGTGAAAGACATTTTCATTGAGTGCTTTTGAATTTGGTGTTATTTTGATTGATGCCTTGTTTGCATTAGGAGTATTTTGAACCAAAATCTTTGTTTTTGAGTTAGTTAAAGCTTAGTTGCATGTGAACATCTGAAAAATCAAAGAGAACATCATATAAGTAAAGTGTGTCTTACTGAAGTGAAGGTCTTTTTTGCTTTCAGTAGATTGCATATTCTTTACTGAAAGTGAAGTTTAGTTTTTCTCTTGCATTTTGCATTTAGAAAATCTAGTGGAGGCATATTGTTTGACACATTCTCTTGTTTGGTGCATTAATTGCTTCAACTCTCTTCTCTTGTTAGTATATAATTCATTGAAATGAAAGGTTTCCTTTTTCTCATATAGTTGCATTCTAGGATTCAAGGGACATTGTTTGAGCCCAAAATTGAAACCTAATTCAAGAAAAACTTCAAAATTTACTGAATTAACCTAAGGAGCATTTGGAAATTAACGCAAACATTTAGAGGTCTAGGATAGAGATGTGTTATGGCGTCTATAAACCTAGCAGTTGTCGTTAACTGCTTGCATTTTATCTCGGGGGTGAAATCTCGTTCCCGCACGGAAGTATATCGGAGGTTATCTAGTACTCTAGGGTATATCAGAGGCACTCTAGTATGGCAAGAATATTGGAACGCTCTCACCGAACGGTTATGAATTAGACAACACTAACAAGGACTTATGTTCCCCATATCGTCGAGTATATATTGGGATATCCCATTAGGTTGTTATCTTGTAGCCATAGGTAATCGAGGCAGTTGCCTTGTAAACGTGATACAACGAACACAAAAATCAGGGAGATCGGCCATCATACGTTAAGTCCTTGGTTTCGTCTAAGGTGTATATAACAGTTCACAGATACTTGGTAAAACATCTTGCCTAGGACACCATTTTTTATTTATTTCTTGTTTTTAAGTTCTAAAATTTAACTTCCCATGATAACATAACTTACCTATGTAGTTATCCTTGGCCTCATATTGCCTGATTAATAGTAAATTTTAATTGTAGGCTCAAATCAATCACCCCTTATTGTCTTTTAGAAAAGGTCATCATGGTTGAACCACCGGGTTCACCTTACATTTCCCCTTCATCATTTAGCACTGAAAGGTCATCACAAGGAGTTCATCCTAAGTTTTCACAGTCACTTGAAGCCCAAGGTCTTGAACTTGGAATTATCCTGAGTATTCAACTGCTTTCTTCTCATCCTCCACCTCAAGACTCATCCTCATCTTAGGAATATGATCCAAAAACCCTTGAGAGTCCATAGAGGTTTATTTTATTCCCTTCGAAACTAATTTTTGATCGATTGGTTATATCTCCTCAATGACCTTATATTCCATACGATAATCTTGGTGTACCTTTAGATTTATCTCCACGACCATCTCGAATTCCTCATCCCCAACTGTTTCCTCCAATGGCTTCAAAAGGTGAGTTTCTAGCCTCTTCTCAAGATCCTCTGGAAGTCTCAACTACTTATAATACTGGTGTTGAAAATGATTATAAATATGACTTTCCACCTAAAGGTTATCCATATGTGCCAAGAAGTGTTGCACCTCCACCACCCCCTGAAAGCAATGAGCCTTTATTTCCAACTAGTTATACATCTTTGGCTCAATTAGTTTCAGGTACTCCAAGTGCATCTTCACTTTATCACAATCCCATTTGGTCATCGGGCGTTATGCCTACTTACAGTCCGTTTGTTTCAAACGTGGCCTCTCAAATTCCTTTAGTGACTATAGTTTCGTCAGTTCCTATACAACCAAAAGTTATGGTTAGGGAAATTAATGTCCCTATAAGTTCTCAAGGTGCTCCATTAAGTGGACAATATGTGCCACCACCTATCCCACCGCATGGTGGGAAACAACCACCTCCACCTTATGTACCACATGTTTCAAGTGGACCTTATGTGAGTGCACCTCAAACGCACGCTACCAAAGCTAGTCAAAATGTTGGCAGTGTACCTTATCCCGGTGGATCATCAATTTCGTCTGGATCAGGATAAATCATGTATCAACAGACTCTTTCGGTTCAGATACCCTACCAGCAACCATACCCTTTGTATGGATCTCAACAACCTCAAAATCCACCCTTTACTCAACAGGTAGGTCCCCAAATGCAACCTAGTTCAAATCCATCACTTGGGGCATCTGGTCAAATTCAAGCTAGAACTTATCAGTACCAACCTGGAACTCAACAAATTCCACAGGGAAATTTTAAACAACAATAGCCTTATGTACAACAACCATCTTTTGTACAACAAGGACCTTATGTGCAACAAGGGCCTTACCAACAACCATTGCAGCAGTGAGGACAACCCCTGCAACATCAAAACCAACCCTTATATCAACACGGTCAACCCTTGGAGCCACAAGGTCAACCCCTGCAACAGCAGGGCCAACAATTTTACCACCAAGGTGAACATTTGCAAAAACAACCTTATAATCCATATGCCTCGCAAGTTTTTTATCCATCTTATAGTTCTCAATGGCCCATGGCAGGTCAGTGTCAACTGTACCCTAGTCAAAACCCACCCTTGTGGGGAAGAATCCACCTTTGTATGGTTAGAATACCCCTCAATGGGGGTAATATTAAGCTTCTTATGGTCAAAATTTTCCAGTTTGGGGGCAGAACCCATACCAACAAGGATGGAATCCACAAGTTGGGACTTATCAAAGGCCTCTCATGCCTTTCAACCCACAACTTATATTTCTAGCAACATTGGAATTGTCAAATGTGTCAAGGTTCACTAATGATCCAATACTTCATTTGCCCGATTGGCCTCCAATTCCTACTAAGATTCCTGGCGATTTTCTAAAATTCGACGGAAAATATGGAGAAGACCCCCAGGCTCACTTTATGACTTACCATTTATGGTGTTCATCTAATTCCTGGGTTGGTGACTCTATTCGTCTACATCTTTTAAGCGCACCCTTACGGGTCCTGCCACTAAATGGTACATTGAGTTGCCTCGAGGTGCTTATCAACAACTCAATTCTTTGGAAATGGCCTTCCTTACTCACTTCCAGTTATCGGTCGCTATGAAATAGGTACCCATCTACTTACGTCTTTGAAATAGAATACTACTACCCACATCTCTGATAATATCCATGAATGGAGATGTTAGCATCGCCTTATCAAGTTTGGCATACCTCATGATTTGTTAACTAAATGGCTTACCAAATCATTCCTCAACAAAATTGTTGCAGACATAGCTATGGGAGGTTGTGTAACTGAAGATCGAGCCATTTCCTGTGTCGAATATTTGGATTTGGTGTATTCCCAGTCTAACACATTATATGATCTCTTGCTTGATAGTCTGAGACAATCTACTGATCCAACATATTCTAAACCACTGGATGTACCACCTGTTGATGGTATTATTGGATCAGTGATTGAAACTTCCAATAAAGCTTCTTCGAAGAAAAAATCTATTTCGAATTATGAATCCAATCCTCCTTCAAACCCCTCTCCAAATCTTAGTAAAACCTCTGAGATTAATATCATTCAGTCTACCACGGCAGATAAAGCCTCTAAAGGTAAAAACAAGGGTAAAGGAAAAGAAAAATATGATACCCCAAAATAGGATCCTCCAAATTCATTTGTTGATGATGCATCTAAACGTAAGCCCAAATATCCTTGCCTCATTTGTGAGGAAGATCACTATACCAAGGATTTTCCCCGTCGTGTGGAAGTTAGTCACTTGTTAAAAGGCATTCAAAGGATGTCGGATGTACTGAAAGAACAGTTCCCATCACAACATACCCAATTGATAGAACAACTGCAATCTTCCAAAAATTTTGGTTCTCAGGTTTACATGAGTGGAACAATGCCTATTTCTGTCGCCGCCCAGTCAAAAGACTATCAAACTCCTCAAAAACAGACTATGGAAAAAGAAGTTATTGATACACCTTCTACTTCTACTATGCCCAGTTCCGGTCCTCTTCATATTGAGAAACCTAGTAATGACTTTGTTATCTGAACGCCTCCCAAGGGTGTCCTTCAGAAAACATCTTACAATCTGAATGCGTGAGCTGCCCAACATTACAATATTGTTGAATATTTAGTTCAAGCACCTTTAGCAATGTCTGCCTTGGAATTTCTCCAAAATTTTCCAATGCAGCAGAAAGCATTACTATCTTCTATAGGGGGAATTGACCCTACATATTCAAATTAGATTACTTTTGACTTGGAAAACCGTGTTCCTCGACTTCCCCATCAATTTACATTTTTTATCCAAGTCATTATAAAAGGGAATACAATTCCTCGAACTGTGATTGATGAGGGTGCTTCCACCTGCATCATGTTTGTTTCATGTTGGAAAGACATAGGTTGTTCGCCTCTTAACCAGTCTCCAAACACCTTAGAAGCCTTTGATGGTAGAGGATCTCATCCTTATGGTATTCTCACAAGTTTTCCCATCACGTTGGAAGGGAAAACTGTCGAATTAGAAGTAGAAGTCGTTGATGCACAATTGAATTATAACCTTCTGCTTCGACGAAGTTGGGCTCATTCTATGTTTTGTGTGGTTTCTTCTTTGTTCCAAGTGCTCTCTTTTCCTCATGAAGGGAAAATAGTCACCGTTGATCAGTTAGCCTTTTTCTATTCCGATTCTTCGAATGGAAACATGCCATATGTGGGAAATACCGACATTCCTTATGAAAGCGTTAGGACGGGTATTTTTGAAGAATCTACTCTTATGGGACATTTTTCCCTCCCACCTCCTCATGTTGCTTCTATCAACATGATCTCTACTTCTTACGATCCTTGGATCCTTCCTTCTCCCGATCAAGTTGATTCTTTTGGCGATGTTATGCCGCTCAGCTCAGCAGAACAAGATTATCAAGTTGTTGTTTTGGCTTCAGCGACCACTTCTGAAATTCATACTACTGTTAGTATGCATCTATATGTGTATTCATAGTCCCCTTGGCTTGGTTCTTGGGATTCCATGGATCCTTTGAATGATACATTTCCCACTAACAAGAGTATCACCAAGGTTATGTCTCTTGAGGAAACTCCATGGAATTATGCTCATCATTATTCAAAACAAGCTTATCAAGTTGTTGTTTTCGCTTCAGCGACCACTTCTAAAATTCATACTACTGTTAGTATGCATCTAGATGTGTATTCATAGTCGCCTTGGCTTGGTTCTTGGGATTCCTTGGATCCTTTGAACGAGACATTTCCCACTAACAAGAGTATCACCAAGGTTATGTATCTTGAGGAAACTCCCTGGAATTATGCTCATTATCGTTCCTCGTTTCTCCTGAGTCTTGGAGAGATTTCATTGTGTCTAGATACTTTTGTTTCCCGTACACTCACCCATCCACTTCAAACGCCCATATTGGTGCATGAAGTTTTGTCTGACGGAAACATAGGGAACGTTTTGGCTACCTTACCCATTGACATTTCGGTCCAATCTGAGATTGTCAAAATATTTCAACTGGGGGCATCTTTTTCTTGTAATGAGATTAATATTTTCTTTCCTTCTTTTATGAGATCTTCTCATTGAGTCTTTATCATTCGCCCGTTATTGCAATGGAGCATTCATCTGATGACTTGTAACCCTCACTTGCTTGGGGAGCATGGGGGAATTGTCATTTATGTGTGTCATTCCACTATTTGGACGAGTCGATGCTTACATGCCATGCCAACAGTGAAACTCTAGTTTTATTCTCTATTGATCGATTACCTAAATCCGCAAATGGGCTCCATCTGAAAAATTTTACTCGTTTTTCGTGTAAATACTTATGTACAATAGTGTGTTTTCATTAGTGTGCAGTTTGGTTTTGGTGTGTTAATTTTCTTTTTCAAACCTTTTCCTCTACTTACCTTGTGCTCTACTTGGTTTGCAGATGCCATCCAACCATTATGTCGGTTTTGTTGATGGTGCTTGTCATAGTACACAAAATCTATCTTCTGCTGCATGGGAAATCTATGACCCTAATGGTGAGTTAGTGAATTTACAAGGTATATGTTTAGGTCAGACGACTAATAACATTTCTGAATATAGTGCGGTCATCGAACTTTTGTCAAAAGCTATTTCTCTTGGAATTAGAGAGTTAATCGTAAAACTTGATTCACAACTCATTGTGCTACAATTTAATGGACAATATTCAGTTAGAAACCCTCAAATTTTGAGCATGTATTTGTGAGTTCGTTTATTGGAACAATAATTTGATTTTATTACTTATCATCATATTCCAAGATGCATGAACACATTAACAGATGCATTGGCTAATTATGTGTTCGATAGACATTTGCGAAACTTGTAAATCATTAAACATCACATATTAGATTTGGTAAACATGAAAACATGTGTGTATATATATCTATATATATATAGTGAGTGTTTTCAAAAGAGTTTGCTACATCAAATAAAAAAAATTGTGTTCCAAGACACATGGCTTTATAAGCCTACAATTGTGTAGAAAGTAAACTATAAGTTGGCTATTCGCCCACATGGTGGTCATGATAGCACAAGACAGCCCTAATGACTCGGTCCAGTAGCCAACACAGTCTAGTATAAACCCCTACAGTGTGCCTCTGGTAGCGTAATGACACCTCATCAATCGAGGCATACTCAGGAATCCCCCTGGTTAAAACTTCCAGGTTGCGCTCTACCTCAACGATAGGATCCGCTCCCTCCACATATGGAGGAGCCTCCTCAATTTGGCGTGCCACTCGCCTGGCTATTGGAGAAAACCCTGGAGGTCACTATAGTCCAACATCTACACAACATTATAAGTCAAATCTCAGTACACATATAAAAAAAATGATGATAAAAACTTTGAAAACTTCAAAAATAGTTTTATACCTGAATCGGTCCTTTGTGCCCCTGGAGGGAGTGGAATATCTAGATCTCCTCAGAAATGCATGCCTGCATACCATGATTAGCTGTTGATGCAGCCATCCAAAAAATGTTGGAGGGAATGACATATGTTGACTGCTCCCATGTCATGGCATCAACTCTCCCCATCTGAGTAATCATGGATCTCTAAGCGCTGGTGGATCCACTTCTAAGCACCGATAGTAGAACAATGGCACACGTTCCAGGATGAACATCACCAGAATAGATTTGAAACCAAATTGTTTTAGATTCCCTGACTTGCACTTGGTTAGTTCGCACTTCATGCACACCAACAAACCTTCGCACCAATTGAAAACCGTCGAATTTAGGCACTCAATTGCATACTCGAAATGCGACTTTGATGCCTTATGAAATGCTTGTGCCCTTGCTATTCGGGCCATAATATGTACGATTTTTTGCAATGGGAGGTTGGTAATGGTCTTTATGTCAATTTTCCCGTTGTTACCCTTTTTGGCCCCCAGACAATGCCTCACAATGAGCATATCCGTGCTCTCTCCCCTGGTATGTGATCGAGATAATGTACCCGTTGTCCCTTTCTGGACAACCCAGTGATGAAGTAAATGTCAATGACCTCTATTTCAAGCTCTTGATCCCCGAACATGAACAATTGGTGATCTACATCCCACCAACTGATTAAGTGTTGCAATAACTCAGGTTGTGCTCTAATCCCAGGAATCATGAAGAACTTAACAAATCCACATGCTTGTATGGCAGCAATACAGTCTTCATCCTACATAGCCTGATCGTCTTCAACTTCTTGACCCCTCTCATTCCATTCAATCACCATTTTGGATTGGTTATCCTGCAAAAAATCAACAAACCAACATTTCATGAGCATCCATGGAGAGAAAATCCAAGATTAACTATTTTACATGGAAGATTTCACTTCAATTTTTTTACCTCAGTGCCAACACGTCTGTTTAGAAATTTTCTTGAGCTTCTAGTGCAAGTTCTTAATTGGCCTCAGGGTGATCAGCGCAAGTCCGATGGGTGAAACCCACACTAGTCACCCACAATTTTTTTCAAGTCTTCCTTGCAGCCTACCCTATGGATGAAAAAGCATAAAATGACTACCAAACTGAAGGGAAGGGATAGATCTCTTACTTGCAATAAGTAGCTCGACAAATGGTGTCTCGGATTGATCGTGCTCCTTGCCTGAAAATCAAGGTAAAATGAGGTAAAAATGCTCTCGCAATTGCAAATTAGTAAAATGGTAAACATAACTTAATTTTTGCCCTATTTATAGTTTTTAAATAATATATTTACCAAATTAGGGCATATTTCACTCATTTTTTAATATTTTTCCTCAAAAATAGTAATGTGTGTTTCCTCATGCAGCGCTAGGTCATATGTTCTTGATGACGGTGATTTATCTTAACTGATTCAATGAGTTTTATTTTATCACTTTTTCAGACTCATCAAAAATAAGCAAAAAAGTGACCCCCTGGAGTCATCTTTAAGCTCTTTTCTGACTCTCGAAAATGAAAAGATTGTCGAGTACTTGTCATTTTGAACTCGTAAAACTAAATGAAATGACATCTACTCGGTATAAGTTTAACCCTTTTCCGGAATGAGATAGACTATTGTATGAAAAAGGAATACCTTAGTCGAACATGGCTAATAGGTTCTCTTGGATATTGTTTTCTACATTTTCGGGTTCAAGAGACAATTTACGAAAAGGGACCTTTGGAGTTTTTTTTTTTGCTTCTTTTTCAAACTCTCTAAACATGAAAAAGATGTTGAGTTTCACTTCTGTCGGACTTGTAAAACTTAAACGATGCAGGACTTTTCAACATGACGAGGTCAAGTTCCTCCTTCCTGGGGCTCGTAAAACTTAATAGGATGGATTCATCCGAAGGGTGAACTTATATGGAAATCATATGTTATCCTCTTCAAGCTTTTGATTAAAAGTATAGGGGGTTCTCGCCAGAAATGGTGGGGGAAAAATGAAAGCGTTCATCTCTTTTATCCTGTAAGGGAAGCATGTCGCTCTTGAACATGAAACTCATCTATTACTCGTGTCAGGTTTGGGACATCCTCACTTGGTCACATGCCTTCCTGGGTTTGGGGAATCCATTTTTGCCTCTCATCTGATCATACCATTCCATCATCATGACCCCTGATCCTATGTTGAGTCAAATTCTTCCAAACTTTGAAGTCATGTTATCAATATGTTCAAGAGAAGTCCTATCTGCAGTTCTTTACTGCCTATACACTGTCTGACTTTCTGCCATAATCTTGGATCACACTTATATACTCTACTCCATCCTTTTGTTTCATTTCATTGATGTGGGATTCATTACGACCCTCCTTCGACGATCACTTGTTATCAAGTTCAGCTCATTATTCAGGAAAATGATCTACAAACTCCCATCTAGTACCTTAGAGCTTGCATGCCTCAATGCCAAGTTATTTGTATTCGACAACAGGTTTACATCATTGACCTTCGATCGGATGATTCCACGTGCGTTCGAATTTAGTTTCACTATTCACATTCATGGATTGTGATGATTGTACCTTGAGAGCCATTGTCATCGTTGGTGGTTTCTCTCATGCCTGTTAACGGTTCACATCATTGACCGGTAATCAGGTTGTTTTCTATCATGTTCAACTTCAACACATCTATTCACATGTTAGAATTCATACATTAATAGGGTCAAGATGGAGCGCAAGACCCTCGATTTTGTTTGATGTAGTCCAAGTTGCGTGGATATATGAGTCATTCATGATTGTACACATGTTTCCTCTGGACAGATGGTTGCAACCATACTGTGGGTCTATACACATGATCCTTTCTATTCGGATGGTTGTGACCATACCGAGGATCTTTGCACATGATCTCTTTTATACAGGTGGTTGCGTCCATATCTAGGATTCATGTATTATTAGATGCCTATTCTTGTATCATTAGGCATGATCATCATATATTTCAAATATGTATATGTATATGTATATGCTTGATTTGCAGGTCTCCTAATGATGTTGTTCTCTTCCTTGCACTGACTTGTAAAGCATCTCAGCCATCACTCCCTGTCTTGCCTTCATGCTTTAGGGGGCATATGTTACACAGTATTTTGTCATATCTCCTGTCCACTTCCCGTACAATATCCCGAAGTGCCAAAACATTGACTATTATGCAGCATATCCATCATGATATACAGACCAAAGCCTCCTTGGAGAATCAAAGGAAAACTGCCCTACATCCATTCTAAAGAAGGTTGCCTAAAAACCTAAGTTTTGGCATCAACGCATTTTTCTCCACTTTCTGCCCATGTTGATGGAAGGTTTCTCAGTTATACACTCACGCTGCCAGCATGGATTTTCATAGGAAAACCTATGTTGAACCTCTTTGGGCAGGTTTTCCCAAACCGAAGGAGAAGCTTCACTCACTAGAACCTTCGGGAACAACGAGCTAGATATTGGTTTTTGTTGATATGATCAAGCTCTCTCATTTGGGCCTCTTTATATTATCATCATGGGCTTTCCCCTTGAGATGTGGACCTTCCTCCCTCTTTTTTGGATCCCTAACTCCCTCTCCTTTCCTATAAATTCACTCCCTTCCATCCCCAAATGCTCGGTCATTGATTGTTGCATCCCTATGCTGAGATTATGCTTACATGCTACCCATTCAAGCTTGGAGGAGTGCTTGAAGAGTCTTTGCTTGGAGTTGGAAATCCACCAAAAGGAGGTCTCCAACATCAAGGCATAGGTTGTATGCTTCCCTTTTTAGCTTATTAATATATACATCTGATGTTCAATTTCCATAATTGTATAAATGTTTATGTTATTAGCTTAATTTTCCTTGATTTGTTAAGTATTTTATGTTTGGTGTATGCTATATAGGCTATTGTATCTTTCATAGTACTTTAATCTTCCTTGCAGGTACCCAAACATGAAGAACAACTAAAGAGCGAGGCCTGGAGCGTATGAATCAAAGCCATCTCCAAGGATCGAGTGATTAACATCAGAGCAAGGTAGGTTTCTCCTTCCTTCAACATTTTTCATACATAAGCTAGGAAAGTGTAAGTTAGTTTGTTAAGTTTGTTGCTAAACCTACTCATTGGGCTAGAGGGATCGCCTCTGTCCGCAAAGGGAATTTTCCTTCACAACAGGAATGGGTGGGAACAGAGTATGGAAAACAACATGATAGTTAGTGCAACGATTAATATGACTTTATTTACAATGGTAATAGTATTTGGAGGGTGTGACAATGATTGTTGCAATGACTGTATTTCAAGTTGTAGTGGCAGTGATAGAAATGATAGTGTGTGCATATTGAGATGATTGTGATGGCATGAACATGTCATGATGGTGGCAATAGTGATTACAAGTTGTGATTATTTCTCCTTATGAACATAACTCCCTATGATGATGGTGGTTCCTGTTTGAAAATGGTATAAAATAGAGGTCCACAAGGAGTTGAACAAGGAGATGGGTGCCTCCATCGAGGTAGGAGCTTAGAGTAAGTTGGATCTCGCTCGCCACTAAGGATGGAGCCTATAGCAGGTTGGATTTTGCGCATCCTAGAGGTTGGTGCCTCAATAAGGTTGTAGCCTACAATGAGAAGTTGCTAGTATTATTTTTAAGTTGTTGCCTCAATAAGATTGTTTCCTACTACAAGTGGCAACTTGAATATTTTGGAGCTAATTGCCTCCAATAGGATGGAGCCTGTGCATCTATGTAAATGAATCAAAGATAAAGAGAAGAATACTTTTTGTTTCCTCCCATATGGGTTTTCACATAAAAATATTTTGTATCTTTGTGATGTGGTGGCTTGTTGATGTGTTATCGATATGATAGTAGTTTGATGATGCAGTGTTCTAGTTGATGACATGATACTTATGGTTATGATTCATTACTACATGATTGGTTGATTAAGAAAAGTTATGAAATTTTAAAATTGATCTCACATTGATTCACCCCCACACCCCGCCCCCCCCTCAATGTGACCTTTGGGCCAACAAGTGGGATTAGAGAAGGTTACATTTAGAATAGTTAACTATTGGAAGGTTGAATTCAAAGGAAAATTCCCACAACCAGAGTAGTGGGTAAGCCCCTTATGCTTGATGGGACCAACTACACATTTTGAAATATAAGGATGGAGACAGATCTTATTTCCTTGGGAGAAAAAGTTTGGGAAATTATGGAGACGGATTATAAAGTTCCTAATGTCATTCCAATGAATGCAGTAGAAAAGGTAGTCTACACATTTAATGCACAAGCTAAACATGCTATCTTAAGTGGCTTGGAATAATCATAATTCATCAAAGTAATGTAGTGTAAGTAAGCTCATGAGGTATGGAATAAGCTCAAAAATTATTATGAATGGGATGCGAAAGTTAAAGAAGTCATGTTGCAAGCTCTTAGGGGCCAATTCGAAAGTTTGAAGATAGAAGAATATGAGGACATTGCTTCATATTTTCTTCTAGTGGAAAATATTGTCAACTCCATTACAGTTCTTGGTGAAGAATTCAAGGACATATTTGTTTTTCAAAATGTTTTTAAGATTTATGGGCCTCATTTATAAGTAAATAATAAGGCCCATCTAGCCTTTCCTTCAACCTATATTGACCTATTTCCCCGCATTTAATGGCGTCTTTTTTACTATTATGTGGTTATTAAGAAGACTAGAGGATGATTATCATATATTATGGCCTAATGTGATTAATGTGTAGGAAAATAGTGCATTATAATGCATTTACTATGTAGATTGCTTTGGAAGGCAGCTAGAGAAGATGTAGGAGGATGGTCTCCTACTTTTACTCACCCAAATCTTGACTTGTTCCCTACATTTACTCACTTCCAGTTTAAAGATCCATTGGCAGTTGATGAACTCAAGGACTATAGGGAGAAATATCCATATTTTTAGGAATTTTGGAGGGAAGCAACCCTCTTTCCAAGGAGGATTCCCCTCATTCACTTTTTTAGAAATATGCAAGCCTAGGGCTCAATAGGATTAGAATTGTTGCAAGAAAATAGAGACCATTAGGAGCTAAGAACTTGTTATTTCCATTTATGGTGTACTTGAGCACTATTTTGTATTTTTTTTTTATCCACAACCAAGTTTTTTTTCATATGGCCGAGTCCCCTTGGGTTAGGGCCCAACCTAGAGGCTTTAGTCTCTCTTATTTGTATATTTCTTTCATGCATTTTATTTCCTAGAAATATTTTCCTTCTTTGTCTAATAGGCTTGTTTAAGAAAATTTCTTGTGCAGGTCTACCAATCACTTCTCTTTTGGGATGCATGGTTGAAGATATATTATTGGCAAGCCAGAAATATATATAGTTTCTTTCTTTTTCAGTAGTTAGGTCTTTGATTTTCCTCCTTTTACATACTATGTTTCTTGCACATGTGGTGATTGATCTAGCGGACTTCTTTGAGCCTGGAAAGCATAATCTCTTATGGATGTAGGTCTTGTGAATGATACAATTTAGATTACCTTTTAATGCAATAGATACATTTCAAATAATTTCAACTCATCCTTTCTTGGTTATTTCCATTTTTCTACAATTTACTTATGAGTTTGGCACTCTTTTCAAGCTGCAAAACAATCATTTGTCTAGTGTGCAGGTACTACTATTGTTTTGAAAGTTTGGCATTATCATTCAAACTCTTTTCCCCACCATCGTCCTCTTTCTTCTCACCTCACAACTCTCCCAAAACACTATCAACCAAGTACACATCTCTGGGTTATTGAAGGCCACTGTATACATTGGTTTTTGTGCAATATGGTTCCTTGAAGGGTACTAATCTTGGAGAAGGATTCACACAACATTCATCTACCCTATACTACCTTTCCCTACCTTTATATCACCTTTAAAACCCTTATAATTCTCACAAATCAAATCCTATAACAAAACAGGGCAATCCTATAGCATCATGTAGCAATCATGTAGCAATCTTGTAACATCATGTAGCACTGTGTAAACTTGGTCTAAATTGCTCCTAAAGCTTGATTTTTTCCTCTTAGCCTTGAATAAGGTTCCCTAGGCTTTGAAACCATGATTTAGGGAGTCTAAATACAACCTAGGACTTGCCCTTCATCCATTGCAATACATATCTACAATTAGGGTTAGTGGGCAGATTTATGAATTAGATACTACAATTATGATTTTCTTGATTATCTCATAAAATATCTAATGAATTCTTTCACTCAATCTACTTTCCTTGAAAATAGTGATCAAAGGTTAATTACATGTTTTTTTTCTTATGCAAAGTAGATTAGGATTGCTTTCTTTAATTTATGTTTCTTAATCTATGTTTCAATTTCAAGCATTGTTATTCCATTGCATAGACTAGGTTTTCTTTATATGCAACATTTAAGTTCTACAAACAAATTAATGTTTACATTTATGCAAGTAGTGTAGCCTTTACCTTTGATAAAGTATCATTTCCATTCCTTTTCAAATAGAGTAATATTTCCATTTATGTAATTAGAATAGAACTCTCCTTTCATAAAATTTCTTTCCTTTCCAACAATAGAATCAGTTGATAGAGTGGTCTTTGTGTGCCTTGGTCTAGTCCATTTCTTCAAAGTGACATGAGTAGAGCTTAGCCTACAGTGCATATAGAATTTCCACCTCTTAATTTTGCACGAACCCTAGGTTGATAGTTAAAGTTGGTTTCCTTGGGAGTTGTAGAACTATTGTTGCAATACTGAGGTTCATCACTTTTGGCATCGTTGTCGGGGAGGTGTCCAAGTAGGTGTTTATTTTTCTTAAAAGTTGCTTCTTTTTCTTCTTTCTTTTGCTTTACATCAACATTTTTTTATTTGAAAATTTCAAAAAAAAAGAACCACAAAAGACATAAATTATTTCATTCCTCATAGGTGTAGGGATAATCAATGGAAATTACTACCAAAAACGCTCACCCCTTCTAGCAGTCAACCATCACTCTTCTTTGGTGACTGTGAACATCCTGCTTTGACCATAGAACAGTTGGAGAATCCCTTAGGTGAGCAGATAGAAATCTTTGAAGAACCCATAGGAGAGTAAGAACCTACATCATCTACCCAAAACATGGCTTAAAACAGGCAGATCGAGCTCTTTCCTATCTGAGAAACCAATGGGGAGGCCAAGATGAAGAATATAAGCCCCACAACTCTCCCACACTTCCATGGCCTAGCCTCCGAAGACCTTGACACGTTCATGTTTGTGTTTGTTGTAGTTGTAGAACTTATAATTATACTTCTAGTGAATAGAAGTTGAATTTGTTTCCTTCCACCCTCAAGGATGTAGCGATGCACTGGTTCATGAGGTTTTCTAGAGGCAGCATCACTACCTGGTCACAAATGCAGCAAGATTTTAATAAAAAATACATGGATTATTATAGTTCTAGGGAGACAAAATATGATATCTTTAGGATGACCCTAGGGCCAAATGAGTCCTTAGAATATTATGAAGAAAGGTTCCAACTCAACTATAGAAAGGTTCCAACTATAAAAGGGCTAATTGTACCTTTGACCCTGAGTTACTAAAGCTTGTACTCCTCCGAGGGATTAGGGAGGATGTAATGGAGACCCTTAATATGTTGTCTAGTGGGGATATTTACTAGCTGACTTATGAAGACATCAAGACAATATTCAAGAATCATTCTAGGGCTGCAAGGAAGACTGGTAGGTTCAGTCAAGACCTGGTCAACTCTTCTCCCTCCACCTCAACCATCAAACATAAGATAGGGATTATGCTAGAAGACTTTAAGAGTGATATGTTACATACTTTCCTTACAGATGGATACTATGCAAATTAAAAGGAAGCAAGAGGAGGCAGAAAGGGCACTAGCTATCTTTTTCCCTAGATGCACTAAGAGGCACCCCAGAAATGAGTCTCCACTAAATGCCATAGAGGTTTTCTCTATTTGTGAGGAGAACCATGCAATAGGAAAATGTCCCTCTCTTCCAAGCCTAAAGGTTGTATACCAAGGGGCAAAGATTGGCTTGGAGCAGCTTTGCTTCATCAAACAAAGGATGCCATAAGGCCCTCGGCCATTCCAGCAAGGCATACAGGGTACACATTACCCTTCTTTTAGTCCAAACCAAAATGCACCCTTCCAGCCTTGATATCCTCCATCTCACTTATCTTGGTCCATGCCTTCTCCTTGTTTCTATATTTCTCAATATCCTCCTTAGCCTATCAATCCACCTTTCCAGCCATACCAACCTCAACCTCCTCAATGGGGAAACCCTTCACAAGGATGGAGGCCTCAAGAAGCCCAACCTCATGCCTTGTTGCATCCTCCTCCATATCAATCACAACTACCACATAGTAACCCACCGAAGCAACCTCAAATGCCTGCCCAACCCAATCTGAACCCAAAAAACAAGCAGACACAGTAGATCTATAGTGGGGAAACATCATATCATGCTTATGTTGTGGAAATACAAGATATCAACCTTAGGTATGGGAAGGTACTTCCATATTCTCACCCACCTTATCCACCTAAAGATATTGAAGAAGAGAAGGAATGCATTACCCCTCAAGCCAATATACCTCCCTATCTTAAAAGGTTGGTCCAACCCAAACAACACATCCCAAATGCAGTTGAACTTCTAGGAGAATTGAATAAGTTGTGTGTTATGATAACCCTTCTCCAGGAAATCAAAGATGTTCCCATTATACCAAGCTCATCAAGGAAGAGTGTTTCAAGAGGCCCAGGAGAAGAAAAAGAGATGCCCCCACTATCAATGTTGGTTGGCAGATCTCTTATCTAATGCTTGGGAGGGCTATCTCCCCAAAGTACCAGTAGCCCAGCAGTGGATGTGCACATTAATATTATTTTATTCCTTAACGCATTGATCAACCTGGGGGCTGCAATCAATGTCATGACCAAGGAAACCATGTTGAAGCTTAACCTCCAAGGAGCCTTGAGAAAGACCACTATAGTAATGCATCTTGCAGATAGATTCACAGTAGCCAGCTAGGGAGTTATTGAGGATGTGACAGTGTCCATCGCCTCCTAGGAATATCCCACAAATTTCCTTGTCCTCCAACCCAAAACCAAGTTTAATGGGTACCCTATCATTCTAAGGATAGCTTGGTTAGCCATTGTTGATGCTTACATTAGTTGCAAACATGCCCATTAAAAATGGGCATCTCACAAAAGAGCTTGTATTATATCCTCTCGCTCATCTCTTTGTTGAGCATGATTTACCTATGCATAGAGGAAGAGGATGATGAAGATTTTTATCAGTCATCCCTCTACCTAGTTTGTACATTAGACATTTTTGTAGGAAGTAGGAAGCTAGAAGAGGATGACCTTATTGATCACATCTTGTAGAATCAACCACTTGTTTCCATGTCAATTGATGAGCTAGTGGAAGAATCCTTAAGGAAATCTGAGGACAATCCATGGTATGAATTTTTAACTTCCAATTCTAACCTAGATCATGCTAATATTTTGGAAATCAATCCATCTAAAACTTTAAAAATCAACCCTTCCCTCTCAGTAGAGAAGGAGGAGCAATTATGCACTATATTGAGTCAACACCTTGATGATTTTTCTTGGGAATATAAGGAAATTAAAGGTGTGCACCCCTCAGTTTGTACCCATCATATCTACATTAAGGAGGGATGTAAACTTGTGCGCTAACCCCAGAGAAAAATGAACCATTCCCTTAAGGATATTGTGAAAGATGAACTACAAAAAGATGCAAGATTCATCTACCCATTTCAGACAGCGAGTGGGTAATCTGTCTTGTCATTGTACCCAAGAAAATGGGAAGTGGAGGATCTATGTTGACCATAGGGAACTCAACAAGGCTACAAATAAATATCATTTCCCTTTTCATTTCATTGATCAATTCTTGGATGGCCTTGCAGGGAAAAATTTCTTCTCATTCACGGATGGATTTAGTGGATATAATCAAATCCATATCAGCCTCGAGGATCAAGACAAGACCACCTTCACATGTCCATGAGGGACCTTTGCCTATAGAGTCCTTCCATTTGGTTTGTACAATGCCCCTGCTGCTTTCAAAAGGGAAGTTTTGAGTATTTTTGTTGATCTTGTTCAAGACATAGTTGAAATCTAAATGGATGACTTCACCCCTTATGGAAATGATTTCTAGGAAGCTCTTTCTAGACTGTGAAAATTTCAAAAGAAATTAATTACAATGAATCTTTCATTGAGTCCTAAAAAGTGTGATTTTTTTATGAATGCAAGGATTGGCCTAAGTCACTTCCTTTCTAAGGAAGGGATCCAATTGACCCTAACAAGGTTTCCATTATCAAAAGGGTCCCTGTCCCTAAAAAACAAATGGATGCTAGAAGTTTCCTTGGGCTAGCTAGATATTATAAAAGATTCAATAAGGACTTTAGCAAGTTAGCTTCACCTTTGCTTGGATTGATGACAAAGGATTCAGATTTTTGTTGGACAGATAAATTTTAAGAGGCATTAGAAGAGCTGAAAGAGAGATTAACCATTGCACCAATTCTTGGAGGTCCTAATTGGGCATTGTCTTTCCACATCCACATAGATGAATTAAAAAAAGTTGTAGGAGAAGCACTAGGACAAGTGGAAGAGAAATTTCCTTATGCCATATATTTCATTAGTAAGAATCTCTCCAAAGTTGAACTTAACTACATGGTTACTCAAAAAGAAATCTTAGCTATTGTGCACTCCTTGAACAATCTTAGGAATTATATCATTTGATACCAAGTCTTTGTTCATACTGATCATGAAACCATTAAATACATAGTGAATAAACCTGATGTCAATGCTAGGATCATTAGATGATTTTTATTGTTGCAGCAATTTGATCTAACCATTGTTGACAAGCCAAGGAAGGAAAATGTGGTTGCAGAATTCTTGTCTAGACTAACATTGCATACAAGAAATGAGGAGATGATAGATGACCAACTTCTGGATGAGCACCCTTTTTCTATTTCACTATTGTCTCCTTGGTTTTTGATATAGAATATTTCTTGGTTTCTAGGAGGTTCCCTCCTAATCTATCCTCCAAGGAGAAGAGCAAGATTGTTAAAAAAAGACCCCTTTCACTTGGATTGGGGGGAATCTCTTCAAATTGAGATTAGATCACATCTTGAGGAGATGTGTGAGAGAGAATTATTTATTTGACATCCTCTCAGCATGCCATGATGTACCTTGTGGGGGCCATTTTTTTGCTAAGAGGACAACCTTCAAAATCCTCCAAGCTAGATACTATTGGCCTACTCTACACCAAGATGCTAGAAGATACACTGTTAGATATGATTAGTGCCAAAGGATGGGAAAGCCTACACCCAAGGATGAGATGCCCCTGCAACCTCAAGTGACTCTTAAGCCATTTGAGAAATGGGGCATGATTTCATTGGGCCAATTGATCCCCCATCCGAATAAAAGAGATACATCGTTGTATGCACTAATTGATTGACAAAATAGGTTGAAGAAAAAGCAGTGAAGGAAAAAACCGAGCATAAGGTGGCATAATTTCTAAGGGAAAATATATTTTATAAGATTGGATTTACAAGGGAGCTGGTCACTGATCAAGGAGATCATTTTACTTCAAATCTGATTGAGTGCATCATGGAGCAACATCATATAAAACAAAAAAAAAATCCACTTCTTATCATCCTCAAGAAAATGGGCAAGTGGAGGTCACAAACAGAGCTTTGCAGAACATCTTGACTAAACTTTCAACAATAGCAAAAAGGGTAGACCGACTTGTAGAGGCCACTTGGGCCTACAATACCACTTGGAAAAACACCACTGGGTTCACCCCCTTTGAGTTGGTTTATGGAAAGAAGGATTTGATTTCCATTAAGTTTCAGTACAACACCTTAAGAATGGCAGCACAATTGTATTTAAACATCATTGTAGCTCAACAAGAAAGGTTTCTCAAACTCAATGGTTTGGATGAGTTCATATTCCAGGTTCTCATGCACATTAAGGTGTTCCAACTGTAGAGGAATATTTGGCATGATAAAAACATCAGGGAAAGGACCTTCCGAGAGGGTGATTGGGCTCTGTTGTATGATTCTAGGTTCAAGGATTTCAAAGGTGTTGTATTCAGTTTCCTTCTATTCTAAAAAATAAAAATGGTAAAAATTATATATGCAAAATAAAAATAAAAAACAGAAGAATAAAAAAAGGAGAAATATGTAGTCAAGGGCACTCTATGTATATGTATTTTGCAAAATCTAATATGAAGTGGCACAGTCCCAAAGTTCGGATTGCAAACATATATAAAGCATATTTTATTCACAAGTGGGTCAGCCTTGGTGTCAAAGCAAGAGTTAAAAGGCATGCAACTTTTGTGGCATGATGTCATCGCACAAATCAAGGCCTCGCATACAACACATCCACTAAAAAAGGATTGAAAAGAAGTTTTATTGATGTCATTGATCTTGAGGGAGAAATTTATCAGAGTAATAAAAAGGCAAGAATAAGAGGAGGTGAAACAAAGTTTGAACAACTTATGGAAATACCTTCCAATGAAGTTTGTTTCCAAATACAACTAGGAGAATGAAATGTGCACCATCATCTCCAATACCAGGTGAAGAAGAGCATACTTCCTTGAATGTTTTAAAGGAAACTTATGAACAGATTGAAGAAAGAAAAAGGCTAATATTATCACCCAATCGGAAGCTCAATCCATCTCTAGTTATCAAACCAAACTTCTTTCAGTAATGGATTTGGAAAGAAACCAATTGAGATTTTCCTTTACTCATCATGTTTCTCAATAAATTTATTTTGGAGCTGATTTTAGGATAGTTAGTTTTTCTGTGAACACAAAATATATTCCATTTCCATACAAGATAAACTCCACAAGAAGACAAGGGAATTAATATACAATGATCTCAACAAATCATCATTGGTATCGAGCAAAATAGAGGCCTTTTTGGGAAAAGTAGTAGATTGGTTGATGTTGGAAAGGGCTAATTCTCAAGCTATTCATACTCGAAATGAATAATTTAAAAAGCTTATAATTAAGCTTGGGGTGAATCTAGGGGATAAAGAAGTTGTTCAAGCCTAGATCTGGAGTGTAGATTCTGAGATTTAGTCTTTAAGAATAAAATTAAATTTTCCCGTCACAAAACACGTTCAAGCTCCAGAGTTGACTCAAGTTGAGAAAGAAAAGGAGATCTTAACTCATGAGCTAGTGGAAAGAAATAAGGAGGTAGAAACCCTCGGGGAGCTTAATGCAAACTTACAATATAAAATAAACAAACATATCTCCACAATTATGGTGCAGTCAGACTTAGAAGACTCTACTGAAAAACTCACCAGAGTCATGACAGAATTGAAGATTTCAAAGGATGAGTTGAAGAAACTATAAAAAAGTATAGATGATACGAAGAAGCAATTGAAGCACAAGGAGATAATTAAATATGGCCAGAGAGAATGCAACTCAACATCACAAGAATTATCAGTCAGCATGTGATGATGTTAAGGAGTTGAAGGAAAATCTAAAAGGAATATGTCTCTTACTCAAGCAAGAGAGATCATCTGGAATGACATTATTCAATAGGTCAAAGCAGTTCGAGATCATATGGTGGTCATGGCTAAAGAGAAGACAATGATTAAGGCTACCTAATCCATTATTTACACCAATAAGGCTCATTCACAAGAAAGCACACAGCTTGCCAAAAAAATGATTCATTATTTGAATGCCAAATCTTCCCTGGAATTGAGGGCAATGGAAATTGTAGACAGAAAATATATGGTGTCAGAAATAAGTAAGATGGTGCAAAAAAATATGTACAAAAATCATGCAGAGAGAAGGTTATTGGAGGTCATAGAATCAGTGGCATCTTTTACTTATAATTTTGACAAAAGAGTTCGAGCAGGGTTACCTTCATGTGGTACCAGCATGTAAATCTCCTCCTTTGGGAATAATGTGAAACATTATTGATGGAGGCTAAGAGTAAGATCAATGCTTCTCATGAAACAACAAAAATTTTAAGAGGAACAAAAATTATAAATTACTTGTAGAGGGGTTTTCAGTTATTATGGTTAATCAAAATTGTGTTCACTGAGAAGCCAACATACAGCAAGGTAACAAATTTAAGGATGGCCTACAATAGGATGGTGCAGTGTCCAATTCCTGACATGGAAATATGGAAGAAATGTTAGAATTTAATTTCGCCAGTAAAGGTTTGAGTTGTGGAACCTGGAGTTTCATCAACCAAGCCTACACAAGGTCCCAAGTCATCGAATGGTTATGTTTACTTATTTTCAATTTCTGGAAAAAGCCTCTTTTTTGTATATTCAAGAATTATAAATAGTTTAGTCTTTTAATTTTCATAAGGACCGAATGCTTAAGAAGTAGATTTGATAGTTGACAATTTTGTAATTGTTTTCAATGTAATAATTTCTTTAAAAAGACATCAAGGGACTAGTTTTGGGGTTCCGAATTTTGGCCTCAGAGAAAAAAATGGTTATGTAATGTACAATATTTTCTTGGAGAAGTAATGAAATTTCAAGATGATTCAAACTATCTGTGTTTATGACATGTTTTCATGCATCTTTTTGTAAGTCATCTACGTGTGATTCTTCTTTGGAAAATGTGTAATGAAGTTGTTGATTTACTTCTGGTTTAAATATTTGACAGTACATGTATATATTCATTAAAAGTAACCTTAAATTGTGCTCCACCTTTTCCATCATTTCATTTCTGCAATCTGCCATGTTTTCTACTAAGATTTGGTGTAAAAGATTATGTTTTTTCAACCTTGTACATTAAATCTTCTTCTTTATCTTCTATCTAATCATACTATAATTTTAGTAAGTTATTTCATAGATAGCTTGCCCATATTGGAAGGGTTTTTTATTTTCTCCAAGAGCTATAAATACATTACATTCCTAAGAAATATCTTTGGGAAATCATGTGTAAAATAATGGAACAAGGACTTTTCACCTATCCTGCATAGATGTCCTAGGCATTGGCTTCCTTTCAGCCAGAGGTTATCCCTAGGGTACCAACATCTTTTGGTTTTGTTATCGAGGAATGAATAACGAAGTTATTTTTTCCTGGATTTTTCTTTGAAACCATTTTTTTGTCTAGTGACTAAAGAAAGTGTGTTGGCTTATTTTTCTTACCAAATGGGAAATTATTAACAGCAATCATCACTCTTATAAGACCACATACTTGTTCAGACACTTCCCAACAAATAACTCCATCCCTATCTAACCCGAAAAGAACTTTTTCCAGAAGGGTTTGGAGAGGAAAAAAGTCTCCCAAGACCCCAAGTCCTACTTTATCTACCCTTGGTTCTAGTTATTTTTCTCAGAGTATTAAAACTAATCACCCAAAAGCAGTTTCATGAAATTTGAACTTTTCAAAAGGGAATTTTCCTCCCCCTCATTTTCCTTTTCTAGAACCTACTCTTGAAGAAAGATATTTTAAATATATTTCTTTCTCTTTCCCTGCTTTGTCAGAAGTCGAAGAAATAAAAATTGTAGATACTTTACCCTCATATCAGAACATTTTTGGAATTTATCAGCATGTTCCAATCTTTGTAGTCCCTCCACCCTCCTCTACATCTCAAACACGGGATATTTTCCCTCTTCCAGATCAAAATATGGGGATTCCATGATTTTTACTCAATAGATATGCTCTTTGAACTTACCTCAGCCTATGAACGTGATGCCTCAAGATTACCTGAAGTTGTTGCAAATATTCACAATAGAGGATGAAATTACAACTGAAAAACATGTGGTCACTTTCTATTCCTTTGCATAGAACTTAAATGTTGAATATTTGGATGTGGTGATGAGGTTATTTGTATAGTCTTTGGATGGAGAGGCCAAAAAATGGTTCAAAACTCTCCCAGCAAATTCAATTAATACTTGGGAAGAATTAGAGAATATTTTTATATAAATATGGGGAGAGAAAAAATATCATGGCTATTTCCTAACATAATTTAGTGCCATTAAAAGGAAGCCAAGGGAAGAAGTTGTAGAATTTATTAAGAGGTTTAACAAACTTTACAACAATCTCCCAGTGGAAATTATGCCCCCTCTTGCATCAACTAAGGTGGTTTTTGCAGGAGATTTTGAATCAAAATTCGGTCTTACTTTGAGGGAAAGGGGTCTTCCACTTTAGACCAGATTTAAACAGATTCCATGGAGATTGAGGTTAATTTATATGCTACTAGAAAACTGAAATAAAAAGTTGATCATGCTAATAAGAGAAAGGGAAAAGAAGAGTGATGCAGACCCAATCTGGGAGCAGGTTCGCTCTAGCCCACATGGCCCAATCCTCTATCCAAAAAGGTGTTTCCTTCAGCCCTGTGAAATCTCTCTATCGGGATCTAAATCCCTTGTAAAACCAAATTATAGTGGGAGGAGCTAGAAGGGACAACCAAACTCTATGTGAGTTTGTGTCCAAAATCTACATGATTTGGCGGTATATGTAACACCCAAGTTATTAAATCTCTCATACATAGCCCCTGAAGCCAATCTCCCTTATTGTGCAAGTGTTATATCCTAACGCTATGCAATAATCACTAACCACTAAGAACGGTCTTTTAATTGCTAACCGACGTGTCCCGATATTGGAAGCTTGGTGCATAGACATGGGTGCTCTAACTTTTATTGTCTAGTTATGTTCTCTAGCTAACACCTCTAGGATGATGAAATCTCACTCCTCTGAACCTCTAGGATGATGGAGTATTTCTCCTCTCTACCCGATCGCTTCGACTTGGGGATCTGGCAGATTCTTCTAAGATATTCCTTCTAGGTAGGGTCCACCTTGCCACATAATCCCGACATTTCAAGAAAGTGCCCTTATAATTACCATCGGGGTAGAACCTTCGAGTGGGGTCTAATCCCACGTCCCCGACACTTAGTCTCCCCAGAAATTGGTCCTTTCGATTAAAACCTTTGGGTAGTCCCCACTTACCACATCTGCCGACACTGAGTTTAACCAACACTCCCTCTTCCCATCTCTTATACTTGGGGTTATAGGCAAATATTCTAGGCTATCCTCGCTGGGATGACATGTCTTGGCACTTCCTTCTAGGTCGCATAGACTTGGGACTTCAACAAACCCACTAGGGTATTATCTCTGGGATGACATTCTCCAGCTAACAGAGAATGTTTTCTATCTCCTACTCATGTCAATTAACGATCTCTCAACACTTTCATTTTCACGGCGTTGTTGAATGACAGGATTCTGTAAAAAATTTAAAAGACTAAGTGTTACATTTCTCCTCTGTGCTTACTCCTTTTTCTCCTCCAGATTCAAGGGTCCCTTGTTCCTTTAACTCAGTCTTAGTCTCCCGCCAGATCTCTCTCTAAACTGAAATAACATTATCTCGTGCTTGTAGTGCACGGGAAAGGTATATCTCTCCTGAGCTTCATTGCACCTGAAATATTTGCACATTCGTTCACATGAAAGGATTTTATAAGGAAATACACAACATCCAAAAATCAGCATACAACATACTCGAAATAGAGATATTCCAGATTATATACATATAATTACGAGGGCCCAATTTGGCCAGATTTTCAATAACAGGCCCATTTTTTTCCTCAAACCAGATCTTGGCTTCTTACAAGCCTCTCGCTTGTCTCCTCATGCTTACTCTCACACACGCTTTCCCATTCTATGATTTCATAATTTATACAAATAGGATATTGAAACCAATTCAGGTTCAGATCCAAAGAATCCTCACCTAAACCCCTAATCTAGGATTCCTAAATCCAAAAAATCCTCAATTAATCTAACTAACTCTCAACTCTCCAAAATACTCTCAAGATCTCTCTTTTTGGTGAAGATTTGGTTACATTAACCCTCAAATTCATTTATTTATGTACAATTATTCTAATAAATTAAATAATTTCACACACTTAGGAACCAACTCCCTTGGTAAATGAGAAGACCCTTATCCTAGTCAAAATAAATTTTGACTAGGAGGTAAAATGCTCCTGCACCAAAAATGCAGGATCTTCAAGTCAGCAGAAAGATTCACAGGAGCATAAACTAGATGAGATGACTAAGGTCATCAGAAATTTATCAAATAAATTGGTGAAAAAGGAGTTGGAGAATAAAAATCATCCTAGGTATATTTAGCAAGAACTAAAAAAAAACATTAATATTTAGTTCAGAAGATCTCCTCTGAAAATTTTGCAAAGGCAGAGTAAGGATCAACAAAATCAGGTGCAACCTCCTTTATACCTTGAAGATGAACCAGAGGAAGCATTAGAAGAGACTCTGAAGTTTCAGGAAAATTAGTATTTCACCTTACCAGAGAAGGAAGAAGGAGAAGAAATGTGTGAGGATAATGTTGATTTGGATCCCCAGGTTACTCTAGATGAGGAAGAAATTGATAATTACTGTAGAAAGTTTGTTGATATGATGTGAGCTTAATTTCATAAAAAGTATGATTTAAGATCAAGGTAGAGATTCAAAACTTAGGACTAGAATGAAGAGTAGTCCCAACAACATGTTCAAAAATCTAATGATAAAGGAAAATAACCATTTCAAACTATTCCAGTCCAGCAAGGCAAGTCCTCCAAAACCCATAAAGTCAAAGTCAATCAGGAAAAGCAAACAAATAAGACTGCTCAAGGTCAACAGAAAATTCAAAAATATAAAACAGTAGAAGAAGAATAAGAAAGAACAGATAAAAATGTGCACTCTTTCAATTTTGAGAAAGAATTGGAGAAAGGGAAGACTCCAATCCAATTGGCTGCGCTAGCAAAACAACCTGCTTATAGAAAGAATATTACATATTTCATTAACTTTTCTCAAGTCTATGTTACTCCAAATACAATCAATCTGCAAGAAGAAAGGCCAGTGGTGATGTTTGGTCCTCATGTGGAGGAACAAGACTCAACCACACCTCCATTTTATATCATCCTTTTAATTCATGATCTCATGTTGCACAACTATATGCTTGACTCAGGGGCCTCTCATAATTTAATGCCTCATTCTATTATGAAGTTGTTTAGTTTAAAAATCACTAAGTCATATGAATATCTATATTCCTTTGACTCAAAGAGAGTAAAGTGTGTTGGATTGGTAAAATATTTGGTGGCCTCTCTAGCACAAATCCCAGTCATGAGCATTGTGATGTATGAGTGGTTCCAGACATCCCAGCAAGATTTGGAATGTTTCTTTCTAGATCTTGGGGCATGAAGCTGGGAGGAGTTCTGAAATTGGATTTCACTTATGTTATAATCCAAATATTTGGTGGAGAGGAAAGGAGGTATATCGGGAATCCATATTTGTTAAGACAAGCACCGAAGAGGGAAGTTCAATTAATTTCACCATATATAGACATGATAAGGATTTTTCATTTTTTATGTTGAAAGTGAATGATGAAATTGTTGAGGACACTTAGGTGCAAGTTCCTCCAACAATTCAAAAGCAAGAAGCAGTGCAAAATTCTGTTTGGAAGTTATATTTCGATGGTGCATATTCAAAGGAGGGAAATGGTGCAAGGGTTTTGTTGCATTCCCCAAAGCATGAAATGATCCCTCTTTCCTACAAATTGGAATTTGATTCCACAGTCAATATCACAAAATATGAAGCTCTGATTCTTGGTTTACAGGTTTCCAGGAATATGAAGATTGTTTGTTTGTTTGTGTTTGTAGATTAAGAATTGGTGGTAAAGTAGATAAGAGGTCAATGCCAAAAAACACCCAAGGCTCCGAGCTTACCAGATTTAAGTGTGTGACTTAGTGGAAAAATTCTTCTCAAAATTTAATATTTAGTTCTTCCCAAGAGAAAAAAATAAGTTGGTTGATTCACTTGCAGTGGAAGCCAGTACCTTTAAACCTCCACAAAATCCAAAATTGAGGTATGAAGTTGAGATTAGATGTAGGCCTTCTATACCTGACAATATAAAACACTGGAAGGTATTTGAGGATAAGGAGTAGATTAAAAAAAATTGGAGGTAGATGGAGAGTTTTCTTCTTCAAAAAATTATCAAGAAGAAGAGGGTGAGAATGCTGAAGAAGAAGAAATAGAAGTTAAGAAGATTTACCTTGGAAGGATTCTATTTCCGACCATAAAATTGTCCAGCTCAAAGGAAACGTGATTCCAAAAAGTTTCGTTCCTTTAGAAAGATTGTTTGATGAAAATGGTGTTCTTGTCAATGTTACTAAGCAAAATTGGAAAGATGGCGTGGAGGATTGGAATATTTGCATTGAGCAGCAACCTAAGTCGATAAAAATAGAAAAGGGAATTTGAAAAAATTACAAACAGAGGTATGTTAATCTATTTAATAAATATTATGATATCTTTGCTTGGACATAAGAAGACTTAAAAACATATGACAAAGATATTATACAACATAAAATTCCTTTAAAATCAAGAGTAAAACCATACAAACAAAATCTTAGATAGATTAACCCTTTGATGCTTCCTTCAATTAAGAAATAAGTTAAGAAGTTGCTTCAGGAAACAAATATTGTGCCATTGAGATATTCACATTGGGTAGCAAATCTAGTGTTTGTGAGGAATAAGAATGGGAAATCGAACTATGTACATATTTTCGACATGTAAACAAGGAATCTTAAAAATCTAACTACCCTCTTCCCAAGATGGATTGCATTCTGCGGGAAGTTGTAGGTTGTTTAAGGATATCACTGATTGATGGGTTTTCCTGATATAACCAAATAGTTGCTCATCCAGATGATCAAAAGAAGAAAAGCTTCACTTTTATTTATGTTAATATGCCTTTTGGTTTGATGAATATTGGAGCCACATTCCAAAGAGCTAGGGATATAGCCTTTGTTGGGGAAAAATATAATTTTGTGGTTATTTATTTGGATGATATAACAATTTTTTTCTAAATCAAATGATGAGCATTTGGGACATTTGCAGTAGACTTTCAAGAAGTGCAGAAAATATGGGTTATCCCTGAATCCAAAAAAAATCACATTTTACTCTAAGAGAAGGGAAACTATTAGGACATATTGTATCAAAAGGAGGAGTTAAAATTTATCCAAAACGTGTAGAAGCAATCAATGATATACCTTTACCCAGAAACAAGAAGGAAGTACATATTTTCATGGGCAGAATAAATTTTCTCAAGATATTTATTCCAAACTATGCAGATATTATAAAGGAAACTATTGATATGTTGAAGAAAGATGCAGAAGTAAGGTGGACTCCAACAGCCAAAGAAGATTTTTCAAGGATTAAGAAAGCTTTTAGAGAAGCTCTTATTTTGGTAAGTCTTGATTATGAAAAGCCTCTTCAGATTTTTTATTTTGAATCTTCTACTATAATTGCAGCAGTTATTTTGCAAAAGAATGGAGAAAATAAAGAGTAACTTGTGATATTCTTTAGTGAGGAGTTGAGGGATGTAGAGCTAAAATATAATATTTTATAAAAGCAAGCATATGCCCTTGTTAAGTATTTGAAGGCATTTAGGACATATATATTACAATTAAATATCACATCATATGTACCTAATACAACAGTCAAAGATGTACTAACACAGCAGGACAATGAAGGAAGAAGAGGAAAATGGATAGCAAATATACAAGAGTACAATATGGATATTAGGCCAACTAAGTTAATTAAGGTGTATGGATTAGCCAAGATCTTGAAAGAAGCCAATTACCAAGCAATGGGAATAAATTTGTTGGCTGATATTTCTAAACCGAATATAGTTGGTGGAGAAGATAAATCCAATGAACATGATAATAGAATTTATTATAAGTATCTATTTTTTTATTGGTATAAAACTATTGTCCATTATTTTTTATTCTCAATTGTCCATCAAATCTTGATAGAACAAAATACAAGGCTCTAAGGATGAAAGCTCAAAAGTATGTTATTGTAAATAGTCAACTATATTGGAGGGATCCAGTTGGTTTTTGGTTGTTGTGTTTAACAAAGGAAGAAATTATTGAAATCATCAATGAATATCATGGATATGCTTGTGGGGTTCATTATAGTTGGAGAGTTACAACGTATAAAATCATGAAGGAAGGTTTTTACTAGCCTGCCATGTTTTCTGATGTGTATGAGTTAGTCAAATGCTGCAAAGAATGTCAGGTTTTTATTGAAAAGAAGAAGTTGGCACCATTAACATTAATTCCAATATTTGTAGAAGAGCCTTTTAGGCAGTGGGAGTTGAATTTCATAGCGGAAATTAACCCACCTTCCAGTGGACAACATAAGTGGAGTTTAACAACCACTGATTATTTTACAAAGTGAGTGGAATCTATTCCAACCCAGAATACAACGAATTCAGTGGTTATTAAATTTATGGAAGAAAATATATTTGGTAGATATGGTTGTCCCAAAAATTTAGTGGAAGATAATGCTCAAGTGTTCAAATCTGCAAAGCTTATTAAATTTTTCTAGAAATATAATGTAGTCCTCAATCACTCTACCACCTATTATCCATAATGGAATGGGTTGGAAAAATCTTCTAATAAAACTCTGGTAAGATTTTTGAAGAATACTGTTGTAGAAAACAAAAAGAACTGGGATTCCAAAATTAAGTTTGCTTTATGGGAAAACAGGGTGACAACCAAAAGGTCCACTGGGAAGTCACTTTTTAAACTAATGTATGGAATGGAAACCTTATTTCCTAGTCAATTAGTTAAGCTAGTAGATGCATTAATTCAAGATGTTGAAGAGGAGCCTAATTCATTGACTAGGAGAATAAATCAGCTGGTGGAGTTGAATGAACGTAGAGAATAGGTGACTCAAAATTTGAACAATTATCAGGAAAAGATGAAAGTTTTTTTTTATAAGAAGGCCAAAGATATACTTTTTTAGCCAAGAGACGTTGTTCTAAGGTGGGACGTCAGAAGGGAGGATAAGGGTAAAAATGGCAAGTTTGATCCCTTATGGTTTGGACCCTTTAAAATAGTACAATTTCGAGGTAATAACACCTTCGTTTTAGAAAATATTGATGGTGAATTGTTGCAATTGCTTGTTAATGGGAAGTATCTATAACATTACTTCTAGCATTGATCATTTACTTCCTCATTGTAAATACTACTTTTCCTACTTTAAGTATCTGGTGTGCTTATTCATTGCATTGTCACAACTACAATATGACTCCATTCCTAAGGCAAAGGCACTAATTTGTGGTTCTTAATATTTTTTTCCAAGACACTATCCTCAAGTGGAGCCAGTGTTATAGCCAGTTTCCTTTTATTCTGAAAAAATAAAAATGGTAAAAATAAAAATTAAAAAAAAAAAAAAAAAATGAAAAGAAAAAAAAGGAGAAAAGGGTAGTCAAGGGCACTCATTGTATATATATTTTGAAAAATATAATGTCTTGCTATAAGAAGTGGTGGAGGCCCAAAGTTCAGATTTCAAAGATATATTTTATTTACAAGTGGGCCAGCCTTGGTGTCGGAGCAAGAGTTAAAAGGCGCGCAACTTTTGTGGCACGATGTTGTTGCGCAAATTTGGGTCTTGCATACAATGCACTCGACATCACAAACGGCTCGATAGTTATGTGGTAGGGTGACCCCGAGGGTAGATTTGTGAAATCCGTCATCGGGGTGATCAACGATTGTGATTAACCCTGATGGTACTCCCCTGTGAAATGATTTACTTCCTAGGGTGCCCCTAGGGGCAGTAAGTGGTTTTTGTCCATACGACGACTCCACGGTAACCGAACAGGATCATGTGAGTGAGCTTCCATCTAAAAAATTCCACGTCAGCACCATATCACCCCTCTTCACTCCACCTCACCCAACCTTTTCCATGTCACCCGCCACTCTGGATACCACATCATTCATATGTACTCCTTTGTCCTCGTTGTCATAACTCCATTTTTTCCCACTCTCCCATCTATAAAAACCTTCTTTTTTCCCAAATCACTCATTTTATCTGTTATTTTCATGCCTACTACTATTGTCTTCAACAGTTGTAACTTCATCACTGATTGCCTCAAAATTACCAGGTATTTAAACCACTTTGTGCCTATATTTTAAACGAAACTATAAAATGACTAAAAGGGTTTTTTTAATTGGTTCCTTAACCCATATACCTATCATGGACATGGAGCATGATATATTTTACCCTTTCTGTCGAATTAATCTAATGGAAATTCATCATAGTATCCTTGTCAGCCAGGTTGGGTCAGAAATATCATTGAGAATGGTAAATTCAAGTTTAGTCTCTGCAATTATTCCTCAAACATATTTTTCCCAAAATTTATTAGTTGGTTGACTTCATCCTTATACCCATAGAGATGTTATGTAATGAATTCTCTGAGAGAAAACATTCTCTAAGAATCCTCATGATTATTTCGCCAAACCTTGATTTTCCTCAATCAAACAATTGTGTTGCATTTTTTGATGAAACCCTCATGTCTTGTTATTAAAATATGTAAGTAGAGGATAGAAATAGATTGTACAATCATATTTTGACTCCAAATGAAGTCCTGCCTTTAGAGTCAACACAATTTCCCATAGCTTGCTTTTCTAAGAGTGTAAGGTTTTTTTTGCAAATAATTGTGATACTTTTGGGAAGAGATGAAACCTCAATAATAGATTGTCAAGCTTTAGGGTTGTTTTATTTAATGATATGACCTAATGTTGTATTGAATATTCTACCTTTTGGGAACATTCAATTAACTCACATCTCCTCAACTTCAGTATTTTTGGGTGTTTTACGTTTCCTTCCTTATTTGTATACCTCTTCATGTATGTTCATGTTAATCAATTTATGGATCTGGGTCTGAATGTTATGGATGTTAATAGATAGAAGCAAACATTGGTTAATTGGAATGATCTAGTCATGAGAAAACAAAATAATGATGGATTTTCTTATTACATTTCCTCCTTCATGTCAACTATGTGTAGAATTATCAATAACTTTTCCCCTTGCAAAATTTTACCAAAGGATCAATCTCTTCTACAAATGAGCAAAGATCTGAAGGTTGGAGACTAGTTTTTATTTGAGGAATATGTGGAAATCAAATTGTATGTAGCCAAAATTCCTCCATATAGACTTCCTTATTTTGTGCCTATGAGGATATTTGAATTAGACTTCATTAGAAAAATCCTGAATGTGGATTAGATACACTTTGTCCTAGCTAGAAAAGGATTCTTATTCAAATTACCCAGGATTGTTGTCCCATTTATTGTAAATAATAGACAAACAGCTGAGGAGGGTGAAAAGATGTTGCAAGTAATGAATTTTCTACAGTGAGAAATATGGTGTTATGATCCACATCAAATAATTTCAAAGAGGAGATTAGAGATATCTGTGCCCCTTATATCCATGAACCAAAACCTGAACTTGAGAAGTTAACAAATGGTGACTTGGTTGAGATGCGAGAAAGCATGGAAGTAGAAACTCCTCTCCCCACTAAAAAAGATTGAAAAGAAGTGTTGTTGATATCATTGATCTTGAGGGAGAAATTTGTTAGAGTAGTAAAAAGGAAAGAATAATAGGAGGTGAAATAGAATTTAAACAACTCATGGAAAGACCTTCCAATGAAGTTGGTTTTCAAATACAGCTAGGAGGAATGAAATGTGCACCATCATCTCCAATTCCAGGTGAAGAAGAGCATACTTCCTTGAATTTTTTAAAGGATACTTATGAATAGATTGAAGAAAGAAACAAGAATATAAAGGCCAATGTTATCACCCAATTGGAAGCTCAATCCATCTATAGTTATCAAACTAGACTTCTTTTAGCAATGGATCTAGAAATGAACCAAATGAGATTTTCCTTTACTCGTCATGTTTCTTAATCAATTTCTTCTGGAGCTAATTTTAGGACAGTCAATTTTTCTATGAACACACAATATATTACATTTCTAGACAAGATAAATTTGCACGGGAAGACAGTGGAATTAATATACAATGATCTCAGCAAATCATCACTGGCAGCAAACAAAATAGAGGCCTTATTGGGAAAATTAATGGATCAATTGAAGTTGGAGAGGGCTAATTCTCGAGCTCTTCATACTCAAAATGAAGAATTTGAAAAGTTGATAATTAAGAATGGGGTGAATCCATAGGATAAAGAAGTTGTTCAAGCCTTGATCCAGAGTGTAGAGTTTGAAATTTAGTCTTAAAGAAAAAAAATTGCGTACCACAGAACATGTTCAATCTCCAAAGTTGGCTCAAATTGAGAAAGAAAAGGAGATCTTAACTCATGAGCTAGTGGAAAGAAATAAGGAGGTAGTAGCCCTCAAGGAGCTTAATGCAGACTTACAACATAAAGTAGACAAAGATGTCTGCATAATTGTGGTGTAGCCAAACTCAGAATACCTTGTTGAAAAATTCACTAAAGTCATGAAAAAATTGAATATTTCGGAGGATGAGTTGAAGAAACTACAAAAAATTCTAGATGATACGAAGGAGAAATTGAAGCACAAGGAGAGACAATTAAATATGGCTAGCAAGAATGCAATTCATCATCATAAGAATTACCAATCATCATGTGATGAAGTTAAGGAGTTGAAGGAAAAGCTAAAATGGAATACGTTTCTTATTCAAGCAAGAGAAATCATATAGAATAACATTATTCTATAGGTCAAAGTAGTATAGGATCATATGGTGTTCATGGCTAATGATAAGACAAAAATTAAGGCTACTAAATCCATTATTTACACCAATAAGGCTTAGTCACAGGAAAGTGCACAACTGGACAAAAATATAATTGATTATTTGAATGCCAAATATTCCTTGGAATTGAGAGAAATGGACATTGTAGAAAGAACATCTATGGTGTCAGAAATAAGTAAGATGGTGCAGAAAAATATGTAGAGGAAGCATGCAGAGAGCAGGCTATTGGAGATTAGAGAATCAATGGAAACCTTTAATTCTAATTTTGACAAAAGAGTTCAAGCAGTGTTATCTTCATGTTAGGACTAGTAGGGAAATCTCCTCCCTTTGGAACAATATCAAACATTGCTAGTGGAGGGTAAGAGTAAGATCAATGCTTCTCATGAGAGAAAAACAATTATAAAAAGAACAACAATTGTAAATTACTTGCAGAGGGATTTTCAATCATTATGGTTAATCAAAAAAAAAATTCATTGAGAAGCCAACATACAACAAGGTAACCAATTTAACGATGGCCTACAACCGGATGGTACAATGTCTAGTTCCTGACTTGGCAATATGGAAGAAATGTCAGAATTTAATTTCCCCAACAAAAGTTCAAGTTGTGGAACCTAGAGTTTCATCAAGCGAGCCTGCACAAGAGTCCCAAGTCATCGAATAATTATATTTACTTATTTTCAATTTCATGAAGATGTCTCGTTTTTGTAATTTCAAGAATTAGAAATAGTTTAGTCTTTTCATTCTCTTAAGGACTGAATGGTTAAGAAGTAGCTTTGATAGTTGACAGTTTTGTAATTGTTTTCAAAGTAATAATTTTTTTGAAAAGACATCAAGGAATTAGTTTTGTGGTTCCAAATTTTGGCCTAAGAGAGAAAAAATAAAAATTGTTGTCTAATGTACAAGATTTTCTTGGAGAAGTAATGAAATTTTAGGATGATTCCAATTGTATGTGTTTATGACATGTTTTCACCTATCTTTTTGTAAGTCGTCTATGTGTGATTCTTCTTTGGAAAATGTGTAATGAAGTTGTTAGTTCTTTTTAATTCAATAGATTTACTTCTTCTTTAAATAGTTGATAGTACCTGTATATCTTCATTAAAAGTAACCTTAAATTGTGCTTGACCTTTTCTATCATTTCATTTCTGCAGTCTACCATGTTTTCTACTAAGATTTGGTGTAAAATATTTTGTTTCTGCAACCTTGTACATTAAATATTCTTCTTTATCTTCTATCTAATCATACTATAACTTCAGTAAGTTATTTTATAGATAGCTTGGCCATCTTGGAAGGGTTTTGTATTTTCTCTAAGAGGTATAAATACATTACATTCCTAAGAAATATCTCTAGGAAATCGTGTGTAAAATGATTAAACAAGGACTTTTCACCTATCATGCATAGATTTCCTAAGCACTGGCCTCCTTTCATCCATAGGTTGTCCCTAGGGTACCAACAAAAGGAAAATTGATGACGAGATGGTTGGGTCCTTATCTGGTAGAAAAGTTTCATGAGAATGGATCTGTCCAAATAAGAACAATTAGTGGAGGAATTCCATTGTTAGTTAATGGTTATCAGTTGAAGTTGTATAAAAGGCCTCTGTCAAAGGAAGAGTTTACCAACTCAATAAGTAAGGAGTTAAATTTAATTTGGATTTTCACAAATCTCATCTCATCTAGCCTCTAATCATTAAAAAGTTAAAAAAAAAAAAAAAAGGGAAGATAAATAAAAGAGCCTAGGTGAAAACATCCATGAGGCACCTGAGGCTAGCTCTAGGGCTGAAAACCTCTATGAGGCAGTCCAAGAGTCAAAAAATAATAAATGAAAAGATCCCTTGGTGAAAATCTCCTTTAACTTTCCTAGGCATTCTTGTAGGTTGAAAAACTTTTTTGAAGCAGCTTGCAGGTTTCAAGAAAGAAAAGAAAAAATGAAAAAAAGACAAAGAATAAAGGGAAAGCAAGGGAACCCTTACATCAATATTTCTAACATGTTTTTGCAGGATTCCAGCCATGACCAAAGAAGGACAACAATCAAAGTAAGCAGCGTCCATACTCCACTTTTCCACCCACCAAGACTAGTTATCTACATTATCCTTAATCATTCCATAAACTTCCCCAAGTCCCTCCATCACCAAGCAACCTATCTCACTCAATTCTGCTTCTGTCCTGAAATGCTACAGGATTGTCTAGATTTGCTACAGGATTGTGATCGACATAGAGAAAGTGTTCTAATTATATGTTGTCCATGGGGGAACGAAAGAAAAGGTCCACAACACCACCATCACCCATGCTCCACACCATTTATCCACTTCTCCACCCAAATGACCATCTTTGTCTGAAAAAATAAAAATAAATAAAAATAAAATAAATAAAGGAATAATAATAATAATAATAAATAAAGGAATAAATAAAATGAAATAAAATTAATTAATTAAAATAAAATAAATAAATAAATAAATAATAAGTAAAAATAATAATAAATAATAATTATTTTCACCACAACCAAGACTTTTGATCCTTGTCCATGAGCTTAACATGAATTATCAGAGATTTTGGATGCATTATATGAAGGTTATTGTGATCATGGGGGGGTTGTGCAACTGCTATAGGAACGAAACCAATCCTATAGCAGTCTGCACAAACCCTACAAGGCCATAATCAAAAGCACTTGGAAGCAGCAGAATGAAGAATTGACCATCATGAAGCACTAAGGAATCATCTCCTTGACCTTGGGCAGCCACAAAACTTCTACAAGGTTGTTACAGGGTCATTGTTCATCTCTAAAAACAACAACTTGATCCACCACCAATAGAACCTATAATGGCAGTGCTTAGTTAGGCACGTATAAAAAATATATACAAAAAAAAATCTCCCAAAGTAGAGTAAAAGCATGGAGAAACTAGTATGGGGAATGGCACCTCAAACAGTCAACAGATCAATTACCATTTATGAAGCAACATGAAAACATCAAAGCAGTCAAAGACCATCAGGTAGGCAAAGGTATGAAGCTCCTAACCTCTTCCTTATAGTGCGTGATAGTTTGAAAAAATGTCTAAAATGTATGAGAAGCGAGGTTTTTTTAGGTTGAAGGTGGCCAACAATCTCCTCCACCCTCAAACAGTTAAGTGAAGTGAATTGTATCTCTCATACAACATGGGGAAAATGAAAAAAAAGGGAAGGGTGATCATTTTGAGGAGCGGTCCAACATGTTTGAGAAGTTACAAAGGTGGTAGGTGGGGGCCAGTTCATACAACATGCTGAGCCCACCACCAAACCATAAAAGGAATAACGAACGAGCCCGAACTTCATTTTTACCAAGATTTCATTCCCAAAAATAGTAAAAGAGGCCCACTACATCATTGAGATTCAAGCTAGCTACCACCAAGGGTCCCCTAGGCTACTACAGAGGTGCTACAGGGTCGAACAATAGATGTTACAAGATCAGAGTTTAGTGTTACAGGATTGCATACAACTACTACAAGATCATAACTAGTTGCTACAGGATTGGACCGAGGGGTGAAAAGGGCTCGATTTGGTGTGAATTCTCCTCCAAAACCCAAAATTCCACGAAGGAGTCTCCAAGGTAGGGGTAAGTCATGCATTTCCCTCACCTTCCATGAAAGAAAATTGAAAAATAGGTCAATTTTTGTATCTTGTAGCAAGCCCTTGAAATTGAGATTTTTCAAACCCTGCGTTTTTTTTATGTGTGGAAAGCATGATAGCAAAAGAATGAATTTTTCTTTGTGTGGCATATAATTTTGTACATCTTGTCAAAAGAATAACATTCCTCTCATCTTTATTTTGAAACCCAAGGTTGCCTACAAGTTGATAATTGAATTAAAATCCTTTGAAAGAAACTTAGAGGAGCCACAATAGAGAACATAAGAGGAGGCTTCAATATAAGGGACCCACATAATAAAAAATAATCCACCAACATCCTCCTTTCAGATACATCTTCATAAGTCACAAATGGATGTGGTTCTTTGAGCGAATTAAAGGATATGATGATGAAATAACCCATGAATTTTCCATGGCCCTTCAATATTAGGGCGGGAATAATGCCACCACCATTGTAATAGTAATGGGGCTTGTCACCCATCTCAATGCACAACTCGTTATTAGAGTGACCACATTGGATTTAGGAGTTAGGTGTGGCAAGGAGGACAGGACATAAGTCATCACAACTAAAAATAATCTCTTCCTCCCTAAAGAAAATCCAATTGAGGGGAAAAACGGAGTCAGAAGGGAAAGTTTTCCTTACCCATGGGATGAAGTAGCCTACGACATCTTAAAATACATATCCTGTGAGGGGGGGCTAAGTGTTTTATATGCTTATCAGTTTAGGCTATTTTATCATTTGAGGTTCTAGAAAGAATTTCCTATCCCAAGCAGGCACAATATTCCCCACTTTCTTCTTCAATCTATGATAGATATGAGCCAGATGGTGAGAGAATGGAAACACCAGTACATTTCTCTCATGGGCTCATAATGGGCTCATAAGGCGCATTAGCATCAATTCCTTGAGTCACTTAAAGAACCTTG
The DNA here is from genome assembly GCA_000404065.3 of Pinus taeda. Taxonomy (NCBI): domain Eukaryota; kingdom Viridiplantae; phylum Streptophyta; class Pinopsida; order Pinales; family Pinaceae; genus Pinus; species Pinus taeda. The sequence continues at coordinate 47,684 of APFE030416814.1, forward strand.
TACCATGGTAAAACTTTTTAGACATGTACAGGGAGGCCTTCATTAAGAATTAAGCCCAAACCTCTTCTAGAACATGAAGAGACCATAAAACATAGTGTTTCTAAAGAAAAGGCTAAAGAAGAGAAGGAGAAGGAAAGAGAGAAGACGTTGAAGGGTGGGAAGAAGAAGAGAAACCAGAGGTAGCAAAAGGGACCCTTGGGGATACTTCTAGGCCTCATAAAAGAGAAAACAAGATCGGCAAGTAAGCTTCTCAGAAGGAAACATTGAACAAGAGGTGGCTACCACCCTGGAAGCCCTTAACACACCTGTTAAAATAAAAATGAGGAATCCCAAGAAAGGCCCCTTATATTTCAAGAGAAGAAGGAGTGCTAGAATTAAATAAGGGAAGCCTCAGCCATCTTTAATAGTCCTATTCACAATTGAAGAGTCTGTCAACCAGCAAGAAGGGGAGTTGAGAAAAGGCAAGAAGAAAATTGAAGAAATCACCTCCCTCAAGTCCAAAGGAAACCAGCCTTAGAACTCCCAAAGAAGGTCAAACACCAAGGTAGCTAAGGCCAAGAAAGTATAAGAAGAAACTACCCAACTACAGGAAGAGACAGGAATGCTACAAGAAAGGGCATATTTTCTACAGGAAGGTGATGCAGAACCACAAGTTCTATGAGGAATCATGAATCATACTTGAAAAATTTGCAATCCCCATCCTACTTGAGCTAGACAGAGAGACAAGTTAAACCGATTGATGGTTGAAAATTTCTAAATCAAAGAAATTTGAGGATAGGGGCCTCATGGAAGAATAGATGAAGAAAATGGATGAAGAAATGGTTGATTTAAGATTAAGAGAGTTAATCATGAGGGAGAAATTGAAAATGGAACATCAAAAGTTAAGAGGGCAAGTGCAGGAGAGAGAAGGGAAACTTGCCACCATGGAAAGCTTGGTTATGGAGGCTATTCAATGTAGACAACCATCCAAGTCATGTGCAATCTTCCTCAAAGAACAATGTTCCAATTTCAAATCAAAACTTTGGCATAGTATGGCTCTCTCCCATTTCAAAATTATAGAAATTTTATTGATTTTTTCAGCAAGTCAACATTGAGGATAGGGCCAAATTAGCTAAATTTTACATGCACAATATGATCCTCACAAATATGAACTTTTGGGACCCCAATTCGAGATTGTGTGATGTACAGCTAATGGTCCTAGCCTCTTGGCTTTCCCATGAGGAAGAAAGGGTTGAGGAAGTACATAAGGTTATGGCTAAGGAATCAAATGAACCTCTATATATTATAGCAGAGTTAACAAGTCCCAGGGTTGTCATAAGAAATCACAACATCATCTCTACAGACCCCCAATTAACCCCTCGCTACTTAAAAAAAAATAGTAGGTCATCCTACATTTTGAATACATTTTTAGGTTTTTAGGGATTGAAAGTTTGTAGGCCTATCAAAGGAGATGGCATGCTCTACTACACAGTCTGAAGATCAGGGAATACCACTCCCCTAAGAGGTTAAGGAATGCATTACAGAAAATCTCATTATATAAGAGGATTATTCAGAGATTGAAGATCAACTGGATAGGGCTAAAACTCAGTCCTCATTTGTTATTGGGTTTACAAGAATGAAGAGATCGGGTAGAGGAACAGAGGGAGAGGGTAGTAATAAAGGCAAATGCAATTTTTTATCCACAAGAGGGCACACCATCCGAAGTGCCTTGGGATGTCAGAGAGACCACCGGAGCCATGCATGAGCTACAGATCGGTGAGTAAGTTGCTCAGAGGCTGAGCAACACCTTCAATAGGGGGGTGGTGATGGGCCTCATTTATAGATATATAATATGGCCCATATAGCCTTCATTGAGCCTAATTTTATGTCTTTCATCACATTTAATGGCATATTTTTTACTATCATGTGGTTATAAGGAAGACTAGAGGATGATTATCATATCTCGTGCCCTAATTTAATTAATATGTAGGAAAAGAGTGCATTAGAATGGATTTACTATGCATAGATAAGTTGAAAGGCACTTGGAGAAGATGTAGGAGGATAGTCTTCTACATTTAATCACCCAAATCTCGACCTTCTCCCTACATTTACTCACTTCCAGTTTGAAGATCCATTGGAAGCTGATGAAATCAAGGACTATAGGGAGAAAGATCCATCTTTTTAGGGCTTTTGGAGTGAACCAGTCCTCTTTCCAATGAGGTTGCCTCTCAGTCACTTTTGTATAAATAAGCAAGCCTAAGGTCTCAATAGGATTTGAATTGTTGTAGGAGGATAGAGACCATTAGGAGATAAGAACTTGTTGTTTCCATTTATGGTTTACTTGAGCACTATTTTGTATTAATGAAAAGCTTGTTTTTGATCCACAAGTGAGTTTGTTTCACAGGGCTAGGTCCCCTTGTGTTAGGACCTAACCCAAAGGCTCTAATACCTCTTATTTTTATATTTATTTCATGCATTTTCTTTCCAAGAAATATTTCCCTTCTTTTACTAGCAACCTCATTTATGAAAAATTCTTCTGTAGGTCTTCCAATCACTTCTCTTGTGGGATGCATGGTTGGGGATATAGTATTGGCAAGACAAAAAAATATATAGGTGATTTCTTTTGGAGTAGTTAGGTCTTTGATTTTCCTCCTTTTACATACTCTATTTTATGAACATGTAGTGATTAGTCTAGCAGTCTTCTTTGAGTCTAAAAAACATCATATCTTATGGATGTAGATCTTGTGCACGCTACAAGTTAGATTGTTTTTTAATGTAGTAGATAGATTTCAAATAAAAATCAACTCATCCTTTCTTGTTTATTTCCATTTTTCTACAATTCAATTATTATTTTGGCACTATTTTCAAGTTGCAAAAGAATCAATTGTCTGGTGTGTAGTTACTACTATTACTTTTCAGGTTGTCATTGTCATTCACACTCCTCTCCCCTCCATCATTCTCTTTCTTCTCACCTCACAAATCTCCCAAAACACTGTCCACTGAGAACACATCTCTGATTTATTGAAGGCCACCATGCGCATTGGTTTTTGTACAATATGGGCCCCTGAAGGCTACTAGGCTTGGCAAAGGCCTCACATAACCTTCATCAACCCTCCACTACCTTTCCCTACCTTCAAACCACCTTTACCACCTAGTGAATCTAATGTTGTAGCTTCATATAGCACCGTGTAAACTTGGCCAAAATTACTCCTAAAGCTTGATTTTTCCTCCTAACCTTGAATAATGTTCCCTAGGATTTGAAACCATGATTGAGAGAGACCAATGACCACCTAGGAATCTCCTTTCATGCACTATAATACATCTCTACAATTATGGTTAGTGGACATATTTACTAATTTGGTAGTACAATGATGACTTTCTTGATTATCTCATAGATAATCTAACTAATTCTCTCACTAAGTCTACTTTCCTTGAACACAATGATTAAAGGTTGATTACATGTTTTTTTATTACACAAAGTAGATTATGATTGCTTGCTTTAATTTATGTTTCTTAGTCTAGGGTTTGAATTTCAAGCATTTTTATCCCATTGCATAAACTAGGTTCCCTTTATATGCAACATTTACTTTTTGGAAATAGATTAATGCTTACATTTCTACAAGTAGCATACCCTTTACACTTTCTCAAATTGGGTTAGCATTTACCTTTAAGAAAGTAGCATTTCCATTCCTTTGCAAATAGAGTAATATTCCCATTTAGAATAGAACTTTACTTTCATGTAATTTCTTTCCTTTCCAATCTAGAATCAGTTGATAGAGTGGTATTTGTGTGCCTTGGTCTGGTCCATTGCTTGAAAGTGACATGAGTAGATCTTAGCCTACTGTGCATATAGGAATGTCGCCTCTTAATTTTTTTACGAACCTTGGATTGATAATTAAAGTTGTTATCCTTGGGAGTTGCAACACTCTTGTTGCAATATTGAGGCACATCAAATATCGCTTCCGTCAAGATTCAATCCCAAAGTGTCAGCCCTTGAGGAATTGTCAAAAGTATACAAGATTTCCATAGAAAAACTTCATGAGACTCTGTTTTCATATGAGCTTAAGAATCAAGGAAGACAAATTAGGAGTCAAGGAAGTAGATTTCAAGGAAATAAAAGAAGAGAAAAGGGAAAAAGACCAAGAAGACTCCTATGAAGATGAAGCCAAGTTTGTCAAAAAAATAAAGAGAAGAACCAGCAAGTTCAAAGCTAAGCTTACTTTCAAATTCTTTGAATGTGAAAGAATTGGTCATTATGCATCTAAATGTCCTTATGCTAAGATGAATGATAGTGATGATGATTGAAATTTCAAATATTCTAAGAATCAGTAGAAAAAGCAAGCAAGAATTGTTTTTTTACTCAAAGGAACAAAGTGACAATGAAAACAATGAAAGTGTGACCAATGAATAATAGGGTGAAATATTATTCATTGTTGAGGCTGAAGAACCTGAAGAAAAATTTGATTATGATGGAGAACTTAAAATTTAATTGAAGGAAATAAAGATCCTTAGAAAAAACAACCAATTGATGTAGCAACTTCAAGGCAAAATTATAAATGAAGACATCATTCTTGCTCTCAAATTTGAACCAGAAGAAGCAAAAATTGTAAAGGAATTTATGTCCAAACAACTAAATGAAAAGGAGAAAATTTGGGAAGGACTATAAGAGGAGGTTGTCTCTTAATAGAATAATTGGAATAACTCAATTCAAATTTCCACAAAGGGATTGAATCGCTAGATCACATACTCAACATGCAGAGGTCCCCACTTACTAAGACATGTCGTTGTTACCAAGAAAATTGTGAGGAACCCAAGAACAATGGGCCCCCAAGCACATATAATGAAGATCACTCCAAGAGGCTTCATTATACATTCATAACATCTAGCAATAGGTCTCTTGAATATCCAAATAAATTGTTGCACCAGGTCAAACATGTTATTTTCACTGACACTCAAGACAATTCCAACAAGGGGAAGAATGCAAGGAACTAGAATGAAGAGAAAGGATACATAAGAAAAACTAATGCAGGAATTGAAAATCAGCAAATGAATATGGCTCCTCATAAAGCATCAATAAGAAAAAAACGAATTAGGCATTAAAGATCAACAAATGAATATGGACCCTCACAAAGCATCCATAAGAAACAATCAAGCAGGTGTTGATTAGCAAGGGAACATGGCTCCTCCAAGAAGTAACTTAAAAATGTTAAGATATCCTTTTATATCTAGGGATCAAAATAAGTTGTTTGGCTATTGTTTCGCATGCACAAATTTTGAGCATAAGGTGTAGGATTGTAGAACTTGTGATGTGGTTAGGTATAGAGGATATGATCAGGCACCTATATGGAGGCATGTGGACCAAATAAAGAGAATGCCTCAACCATTTTCTCAAGTGTTGGAGCCCAATTTTGAATGCCATATAGGTCACAATGAAGGTCATATATCACAAGATTGTAGATTCAACTCAAGACGGTACAACAAAGAGGGACTTTGTATTAATGTTAGTAGCTGGAGGAGAGGTCAAGGAGGACCTCTATTAGGTATAACTCCTTGGATCTAATCCCTTGGTGAAGGTCTTCTTCAAGACCATAATTTTTTGAATCAAAACTTGAAGAAGCAACTCCATGTATGAGGGTTGTATGCGGACTATGATATTGATTAGCATCATTTAATGATGATATCTCAGATGTAAGGAAAGGAGCATGAATCAAAGATGAAAAATACTTATTGTTAAAGGAGTATGGTATTAGGATGAGACTTTAAAAGTAAAAAATTGGAAGCATGGTTTAAGGGGGAGACTTTAAAAAGTACAAGAACAACTATGAGTAGCAACAGAAGCATGGTTTTAGGGGAAGAATTTACTAGCATGGTTCAGTCAAGTTCACATGATCATTTAGGAATAGGTTAGGGAGCTTTGGCAGACACTTAAACACGATCATCAAGCATTGTAGTTTCAATAGATCTTTGAGACCCTTTTCCATTGATGTTGAAAGGGGATAGATTGCAAACAATGATGCGGACATTGACATTGACCAAGGAATACATTTAAGCAGGGAGATAATGTAGAAATTGACATTGAATAAGGAAGGAATTTATACTGGGAGAGATTGTAGACATTGACATTGAGCAAGGAAGGAATTTATGTGGGGGTGTTTTTGATTTGTTGAAATTAATGACCATCAATGTCTGATGGTGTTGCCATTAATGAAAAAAGATAATATTGTTGCAGATATTGTTTTCATTGATGAAAAAAAGATGCCATTGATGTCAAAGGGGATGTATGAGAGAAAAAAAAATATCATTCACGATGCCTAAGGAAGTAGCATGGCTCTTTATGAAGCAATATGATAGCTAGATCTCGTATAGGTTCTAATCAAGTGAAGTTGAAGGTGCTTAAAGGCATTTAAGTTTTTGATATAGATATGATTTCCAAATGATCCTATAAACTACATGGTTGTGTACACCTCATGGATACCTTTCCAATTGTATATCCTTATCTGAAAAAACTCCTCCCTAATGAGAAGTTATGGCCATTTGAAAATCATCATTAGTTGAAGGATCAAAATATAGAACAAAACCCAAATTATAAATGTGTTAAATTTCGGGAACATTTATGGTTCATTGACCAAGTCAACGATTGATCATAGTGATACAGGTATGACCGTTAATAATGTAAAGAATGTGCACCTCTTCACTGATTGGATAACTCAGGATCAGTATGGCTTAAATGGATGATGGATAATTGGAAAGAGTTGCATGACACTTAATGCATCTTTCCAACCCAATGGAATCATGACACATGGAAAGAATCACATGGAACAAATGGACCAATTACTCTACAACACTTGGCACAGTATCAAATGGCCAAATATGGTGATGTAGGAGGCACATCATCCTTCCACCCAAATGTTGGGACATGGAATTCACACCTTTTTGTACCTATTTTTCCTACTTTTCATATCCTTTTAGCCTTATAAGATCTACCTTGCTACCTTATTTATCATTCTTTAACCAATGTATATTTATTTTCTATGTCATCTTACTTTATTAGCTTTGCTTTTATTTTGATGTGAGGTTGATTGTTTTAGGCAATCTTATTAACAAAAATGACAAGGGACGATTTCAGAGGAAGCTTAGCTCATTGAAGGTGTTGTTGCAGGGATGTTATGTTCCATATTATGTTTTACCAATTCTAGAGTCAAAGATGTGATGATACCAATGTTGTGCTAATACTTTGTTTTTTGAATCCTCTATTTTCCAATAATGTATCAGTTAACCTGGGTTGCCACTTGGTCAAGTCATTACTGACGTTTAGGCTAGAAAAACAATTTATTTATTGACAGTACATCTAGGATGATTGAAACCATTAGGACTTCTAGTTATTGGTCTTTAATATTTTGGAATGTTACAATATCTTGTATTCCTAGAAAATTATTGTAATATGTTTCTTGATTTGGATAATTAGAGAATCTAGAGATTATCGTTATTGATTATGTTTCAAATATAGATGTATGTAATTTGTAAAAAGGGATGCCCTTTGCCTTGTGGGAGCGGCATCAACATTGTGATTTTGGAAAACTGTGTAAACACAATCCTTTTTAAATATCAATGCAACTATAATGATTTGTGGCATTTTTCTTGTTTAGTTGTTGAGGAAGGGCCCTCCTATTTGATAGGGATTGTTGAGTTAATAAGGTACTATTGGTGTATGCGTAATTTCTCTCAGCTTTGATATGTGTTTATCTATTTGTTATTGTTATTGATCTGTAGAAGCATTGCAGTTACTGATTTAATGAATTGTAGGGTAGTGTTTCAACTAATCATGTAATAGTTTAATTCATGTACCATTCCACTTGTATTCATGTTTGATCTATATTAATTTACTATTAAAGTTTGGAGATTTTATTGATGTGTTATTGTGTGACTGTTATAGAGTGCTTTTCAACTTGATTGAGTATATCTTTTATTGAATTGAGATTCGAGTGGAAGAGTGTTATTTTCCTTTGCAAGAAATGACTAAGTGATTGAGTGATTCATGTGAGTGTAACAATGATGATTTCTGAGTGTTGAGAGTGACACTTGCACTGAAGTTTTAATGGTTGATGTCACTAGAGACAATTATACATTGTTCTTGCATATACTTTACATGATAGCCTTGAAATATCAAAGCTACCCTTGTGGACAATTTATGTGTAAGCATGGTTAATTGATTCTTATTCAAAAGATAATTAATCCAACATTTTGGCATCACTGTCGGCGAGGCTATTATAGGTGCATATGTGTGACTAGCATTGTTTGCATGCATTGATTGAGAGTGTGTTAGATGTGTTCCTAGCTCATAGGTTTCAAGGTTGTAAGACAAGAACTAAGAACTTTCACATTGCTTTGACACACCGAAGTGGACTCGTACATGTAAGGAGTCGAGGCACATAGGATTATATTGCATGAATAGAGAAGAAGAAAAACATGGTTCCCCAAATAAACTAACAGTACAGGTAGAAGAGGATGTGGGAGAAAGAAAAGGAATCAATATTTGGGAAGAGTAATGTACATATATGAGTTGATTTCAAATGCTAAAGTAGAATCATCTATTCAGAGGATAATATCTAATAAGAGAGGATTAAAAAAAGTTGCTCCACATAGGGTAGCATGTCCGAAATCATTTGTGTTGGGTGCACATATTAAGGAGGTGGAATTTTATGAACCCTTATAATCGAAGTCAAGCCCAAGAGTTTCTAGTCCCTATGTATCAGCAGGAGAGGAATATCAAGGTTCGCTAGAAGGCCAAGGGGACATTTATGAACACAACTTAGAGTCGAGTCCAAAATAAAAACCACATGATTATTGGATCCCGGATTTAAAAACTGATCTGTAAACTACTGTGGATATTCCACTGGACAGTTCGTCACAATCGATCTGATAATAATATATTTAAATTATGAAATTTTACACCATTACAGTTTTATTAAAGTTTTAAACATGTAAATTTAACTATAATTAGTGCATGCATGTGAATAGAAATTATACAAAAAAGTAGAGAAAGACAAAATAAGCTTACGCACACACATAAGACACAATATATGCTATAGGAAACCCTTTCGAGAGAAAATCCAGCTAGAAGGTGAGATTGCTTCGCTTTCTCTCTCTCTATCTAGAAAATAAGGCTGTAGATACAAACAAGTAATTGCTATGGTCTGTGGGCTACTACAGTGCGTAGATCCTCTTTGTGTGTTCTACTTCCTATCTCTCCTAGCTATCTTTGCTCAACCATGGAACAAAATTCTCTTGAAAGAATGGAATGCCTCTTCCTCCTAGTGGCTCGGTTATAACACAGGTTGATAGCCTACTAGTGGTTAAGTTTGACTACATCAACTCTTAACTAAAGTTACAATATAGAATATTCTAAAGTCTTTTACATAAATAAAAAAAGTGGCTAGCCCCTTTTCCATGAAGAATGTGGCCTGATGCGGCATCCTCCTGAATTATAGGTGTGAAAACAGGAAGGTAAACTTATAAGAGGCATAACTTTTGTGTTGTGTGTGGACCATGATTGTTCAGAGGTCTTTGTTTCAGCCGGATGTATACCCCAGGAAGTTTTGTACACCCCTCCACGCGGGGGGGTACGGGGGGGACTTGTCCCCCCCGCAGGGGTCGGGGGCTCGGGGAAGCGCCCTCGAAGTTAAAAACAGATGTAAATTTGCCTGAAAAGATAGTAATTTCTTAGTCAATCTGGGTTGTTCATTAGGCGGATGATCTGACGGTAGAACTTATGTTTAGTTTAGGGTTTTTTGCCCTAGAAGGCAACCCTTCTCTTTGTATGAGGGCATTGTATTTGAGGCTATGAGATAGATGTGTATTCGGTGTGAGCGAGAAACAAAGAGGTGAGACTGTGAGAGAAAACAAAGGACATTACAGCGGATTTGTTGTAGGTTGTGTCTCTTCATTTTGCTGGATAATATAAAGGAACGACTGGCTGTTCGAGGTGGACGTAGCCCAAACTGGGTGAACCACGTATATCTGTGTCTCTCTTGTTTTGTGCGTTTTTTGTGTTTATATTTCTGCAATATTTTATGTGTTCCATTGCTCCGTAATATTTAATTTTCTAACATTTTGCATATAGACTCTGGTTGACATGCTTCTTGTGTCATTGGAAAATTATTTGTGTGTAGAATAGCATGAAAAGCAATTATGCTAAAGTTGGAAATTGTTACCCCCAAAAAACATAGTTTGATGCCTCAAAACACTCCTTGAAGGTTTCAGACCCCGTTTTGCCAAACTAGGTCCTACTGGAAAAAACAGTACCATGAGAAAATTCCTCCACTTTTTCCCCTCTGAATGCATTGAGATGGATGAAAAACAATATAATGATCCAATATGGATCACATCTCCCCATTTTGGGATGCTTTTGGTCCCCAAAAGCTTTTACTAAATGAGGTGAGGAAAGTTTTCCTTCACCTTCTCTCTTGTGTACCATTTAGCTTTGCCTGGAAGTTGTCCCTTCAACCCAAAGGTCATGTTTCCCCTATCTTGTAGTTCTAGACCTCTTTTGCAAAATTGTATCTTCTGTCAACTCTGCCCAAGCATCTGGTGCCAAATCCTTCATAGAAGTTAGGACATGTTCCTCTTCCTAATCTAGCATTAAAGGCTCATAGAGTTTCAAATTATCTACGTTCACAACTGAGTAAATGCACATATATGGTGGTAAACTGAGCCGATAAGCATTATCACCCACCTTTTCCAATATCTCAAAGGGACCATACCTCAGAGCCTTTATTTTGGAACACATATTTTATCCAACATGTAGAGTAACCAATCTTGGAGATGGTAGTCAACGGTGTTGTCACCATCATGCACATGACTCTAACTTCACATTGTTGATACACCTCCTTCAAGTCCTCATCCTTTGAATATACCTCTTTGTATGCATCATGTATGAATGGCTCCATGTGCTTAAGAGTCCCCAAAGTTATAATATTTGATGTGGGTGGCCTTGAAAGCATGTCGGTCGACTTCTTTTTGCTTGTAGGTTTTAACCCTGTATAGAAATTACCTGCATACGAATTCTAAATCACAGGAAAAATAAAAGTGCGAGAGCATAACACATAAAACACATATACACAGAGATTTCCCGCTGGATCCCAAAACCGAGACTACCAGCTTGATTTTTCATTATATTCCTTTCAATGTTACAGTACATATTTATACATGCCGAAGCATCCAATACCATGGATCGAAAACCATCGCGTCCAAAACCATGGACCGAAAACCATCGCGTCCAAAACCATGGACTGAAAACCATCGCGTCCAAAAAGCATGTGTGAAAATCATGCATAAAACCATAGGTGGGTCCGCCCAACCTAACATAGGGTCCAAAACCAAAATTTCCCGGGGCACTGCCCCGGACCCCATAAAGTGGGGTTACAGGTACCCCTCAAACCCCCTGTTAACTATGTGGAAAGAATATAACACAACCCAACAATCTCCCACCTGTTGTTTTCTTTCCACAGGGGGCCAGAGGAGAGCTTAGTCATTTTTCCAGCCTTGAAACACCCATTGTTTCTCTACACCAAGAGAACTTCTCAGAGATCATAGATTTTTTCAATGCATCTGCAGTATTCTTCAAAGTGTCCACCTTTACCAGCAACACCTTTTTGTCTTCTATCATAGCCCTCACAAAGTGATGTTGAACATCAATGTGCTTTGTCTTTGAATGATAAGCAGGGTTCTTTGCCAAGAAAGCACTTTGGCTGTCACAGTCTATCCTTATAGCTCCCTGTACTAACCCCATACTTGAACACAATCTCGGCAACCAAACTGCTTCCTTGCTTGCATGAGTGGCTGCCATGTATTCTGCCTCTGTAGTTGATAGTGCCACTACAGATTGTTTCTTACTCATCCAACTGACTGCACCTCCAAATAGGTTAAACACATACCCACTTGTAGATCTTCTTTGATATCTCGAGCCCAGTCTGCATCAACAAAGCCATGAATATCCAACACTTTGTCCAATCCTGGTCTTCCTTGGTAGCACAAACCATAATCACTAGTGCCACGCAATACCTGAAAACCCGCTTCACTGTTGTCCAGTGCTCCTTCCCTGGTTTTGACATAAACCTACTCAATACTCCCACTGCATGTGCAATGTTTGGTCTAGTACAGACCATGGCATACATCAAGCTACGGACTGCACTTGCATATGGAACACGGGACATGTCCTCTTCCTCTTCTTGTGTCTTGGGACACTGTTCAGCAGATAACCTCACACCTACAGGAATAGGAACCTTCACCGGTTTACTATCCTCATATTAAACCTCTACAATATTGTCTCGACATACTTCCTCTGGTTTAACCAGAGCTTCCTCTTTGCCCGATCTCTTTTTAATTTCCATGCCCAAAATATAGTTTGCAGCACCAAGATCTTTCATGTCGAATTTGGAGGACAATTGGGTCTTCAAATCCTGGATAATTTCTTTGTCATTTCCAACAACAACATATCATCCACATACAAGACCAGATAAATAACACGGTCACCAATTAATTTAAAATACACCCAGTGATCTGCTTTGCTTCTGGTGAAGCCGAGTCCCCGTATAAATGTATCAAATTTCTGATACCACATCCTTGGTGACTGTTTTAACCCATACAGAGACTTCTTTAACTTGCATACCAGTTCTTTCTTACCCTTCACCGCAAAGCCTTCAGGTTGCTTCATGTAGATTCCCTCTTCCAAATCCCCGTGAAGAAATGTTGTCTTCACATCCATCTGTTCTACCTCAAAATCAAAAGCAGCAACAACAGATAAAAGTAATCCAATAGAAGTTACCTTGGCAACAGGAGAAAAAATATCACCAAAATCAATTCCCGGCACCTGGGAATAACCTTTCGCTACCAACCGAGCTTTGTATTTCTCCACTTTTCCTTCTACATTTGTCTTCTTCTTGAACACCCATTTTCTGCCAATGGGTTTCCTTCCAACCCGCAACTCCACCAGATCCCAAGCCTCATTTTTGTGCAAAGATGCCATTTCATCAACCATGGCCTCTTTCCAGTGTTTTCCATCCTCTGAATCCACTGCTTCCCTCACAGTTCTGGGATCATCATCAGTAACAGACAAAATTTGAACAAAAAGCAGATGGACTATACCTTTCTGGCTGCCTTCTTTCTCGAGCTGATCTTCTCACGGCCGGAGTTGTGGCTCTTCATCTTCTGATTCCTCCTCTGCTACAGAGTCTGATTCTTCCTCCTTTAGTTCAAACTCTATCTTCACAGGTTCCTTTGGTTGGACTTCATGTTTGATAACATCTTTCACATCTCTAAACACCACATCTCGACTGTACACAACCTTCCGTGTGATTGGGTTCCAAAGCTTATAACCCTTTAAACCATCCTTATACCCAATA
>APFE030416815.1:0-10072 GCA_000404065.3 Pinus taeda
ACCCAATTGTCCTCCAAATTCGACATGAAAGATCTTAGCGTTGCAAACTATATTTGGGCATGGAAATTAAAAGAGATCGGGCAAAGAGGAAGCTCTGGTTAAACCAGAGGAAGTATGTCGAGACAATATTGCAGAGGTTTAATATGCAGGATAGTAAACCGGTGAAGGTTCCTATTCCTGTAGGTGTGAGGTTATCTGCTGAACAGTGTCCCAAGACACAAGAAGAGGAAGCGGACATGTCCCGTGTTCCATATGCAAGTGCAGTCGGTAGCTTGATGTATGCCATGGTCTGTACTAGACCAGACATTGCACATGTAGTGGGAGTATTGAGCAGGTTTATGTCAAAACCAGGGAAGGAGCACTGGACAGCAGTGAAGTGGATTTTCAGGTATTTGCGTGGCACTAGTGATTATGGTTTGTGCTACCAAGGAAGACCAGGATTGGACAGAGTGTTGGATATTCGTGGCTTTATTGATGCAGACTAGGCTGGAGATCTGGATCAGAGAAGATCTACAAGTGGGTATGTGTTTAACCTATTTGGAGGTGCAGTCAGTTGGATGAGTAAGAAACAATATGTAGTGGCACTATCAACTACAGAGGCAGATACATGGCAGCCACTCATGCAAGCAAGGAAGTAGTTTGGTTGCAGAGATTGTGTTCAAGTATGGGGTTAGTACAGGGAGCTATAAGGATAGACTATGACAGCCAAAGTGCAATTTTCTTGGCAAAGAACCTTTCTTATCAATCAAAGACAAAGCACATTGATGTTCAGTATCACTTCGTGAGGGATATGATAGAAGACAAAAAGGTGTTGTTGGTAAAGGTGGACACTTTGAAGAATATTGCAGATGCATTGAAAAAATCTGTGAGCTCTGAGAAGTTCTCTGGTGTAGAGAAACAATGGGCGTTTCAGGGCTGGAAAAATGACTAAGCTCTCCTGTGGCCCCCTGTGGAAAGAAAACAACAAGTGGGAGATTGTTGGGTTGTGTTATATTCTTTCCACACAGTTAACAGGGGGTTTGAGGGGTACCTGTAACCCCACTTTATGGGGTCCAGAGCAGCGCCCCAGAAAATTTTTGTTTTGGACCCTATGTTAGGTTGGGCAGACCCACCTATGGTTTTGTGCATGATTTTCGCACATGTTTTTTGGACGCGATGGTTTTCGGTCCATGGTTTTGGATGTGATTGTTTTCGGTCCATGGTATTGTATGCTTCGGCATGTATAAATATGTATTGTAACATTGAAAGGAAAATAATGAAAAATCAAGCTGGTAGTCTCGGTTTTGGGATCCAATGGGAAATCTATGTGTATATGTGATTTATGTGTTATGCTCTCGCATTTTTATTTTTTCCTGTGATTTAGAATTCGTATGCAGGTAATTTATGTATGGGGTTAAAAACTACATTGATTGTACCCGTTGAACCCTCCTAGGAAAGAGAAAAACTTTTTCCCTGCCAGGCAATCTAGCACTTGGTCAATGAAAGGTGAAGGGAATTGGTCCTTCTTTGTTGCTTTGTGTAACTCTCTGTAATCAACACAAGTCCTCCACTTCCCATTTTTCTTTGGAACCAACACTAAAGGAGAAACCCACTCACTGTCCAAGATAGGGTAAATGAATCTTGCATCGAGTAGCTTTTGCAGTTCTTCTTTGACTATATCCTTCAGAGTTGGATTCATTCTCCTTTGAGGTTGTCGGACTAGTTTGCAACCTTGTTTGATATAAATGTGGTGAGCACACACTAGGGGTGCACTCCCTTCATTTCCTTCTAACTCCAAGCAAAGGCATCCAGATATTCCCTTAGCATGTTGCACAACTTTTCTTCTTGGTGTACAGAAAGAGGGGTTGATTTTCAAAGTTATTTCAGGGCCAAATTCTATTGTTTTGATATGGGTAGGGTTTGAATCAGCTAAGAATAGATCAGTTTGATGGTTTCTCTTGGTTTCCTTTACTACTTCCTCTAAGGAAAAGGTGCTGGGAGTTGGAGTTCAGAGTGTGTTTTCAATCAAATAATCTTCATTTGGTTGTCCTCCTCCCATAGCAGTTTCTAGGGTATAGGGTTGGGCTAAGTAGATTTCATCTTCTTCCTCCTCTTCTAGCCATAAAGGTAAGTTGTGTTCTAGAGATGGCTGAGCAGGAGGGTACAAGACCAACTACTTGGACAAATTCCCATTTTTTATAGTCATATTTCCAGCCCTACAGCTGATGTAGGCATCGACAATGGCTAACCAAGGCCTCCCATGTATGAGAGGATAACCAGTAAGCTTGGCCTTTGGCTGGAGAACTAGGAGGTCTGTCAGGTACTCCCAAGAGTCAATGGACACCATCACATTCTCGACAATACCCTCAGGGGTCACTGTGGAACGGTTTGCAAGTTGCAAGACTGTTGTGGTATTTCTTAATGAACCCTGGAGATTGAGTTTGAGCATGGTGTCCTTAGTCATTACATTAATGGAAGTGAAAAGATCAACCAAAGTGTTTGGGACAATGGTGTCATTGATGTGCACATCTACTACAAGGCTTCCAGAGTCCAAATACTTTGGTAAAATTACCTGCCCCAACATTAAGTCGAACAATTGTCCAATGATATTAATGGTAGGGGTGTCTCTTTTTTGCCTCCTTAGATGTTTGAAACACTTCTCTTTAATCAATTTGTTGTAAATAGGTACATCCTTGATGGATTGGAGAAGTGAAATTTTGACACATAGATTTTTCAATTCACCTAGAAGTTCATTCTCTTTTGGGATAGGTTGGACTGGATGAGTTAATCTTTTAGGAAAGGGTGGTGTATTCATTCTAGGCATGCTTTCCTCTCTTTCCCCCTCACTCTCCCTATGTGGAGGTGGAGGTTGGTTGTTTAGGAGTAATCTCCCGGATCTCAGGTTGATTTCATGAATCTCCACAACATAAGAAAGAGAGGATGTCTCTCCATTGTATACTTGTTGTGTCTGTCTGTTGTTCAGGTTAGGATTTCGCTGGGTAGGCATCTGAGGTTGTTAAGGTGGAGCAGGGTGTAAAATATGTGGTTGAGTAGGAGGTGAAGGAAATAAAGCTAGAGCATTGTTGTATGGGGGCCTCCACCCTTGGGGTTGTGCATTCCACTGAGGCTGTGGTAGAGTATATGGCTGAAATGACTGTCTCATTGGATGGGAATGGTATTGAGGTGCAAAATAACAAGAAGGAGGTGTAGACCAGGAGGGCTGAGCAGGGGGTCCCCATGAGGGAATGGATGTGTTCTAGTTTAGGTTGTAATATGCATGGGATGATCCTTGCATGCCTTGCTGATATGGTTGAGGCCCATGGGGTCTCCTTTGATTTATGTAGCAAATTTTTTCAGTCACCCCTTTAGTTCCCTGATACACAGATTTTAGTCCAGGTAGAGAAGGGCACTTTTATGTGGAGTGGTTTCTTCACAGACTGAGTATATTTCAATCAGGTTTAATGTACATTCATTCCTAGGGTGCTTACTTGTGCATCTATGGAAGAAGATGACTAATGATCTCTTTGCTTCCTCCTGCTTTATCTTGACGTGCATAGTGTCCATATGTAGGTTAAGGGTTTGCAACATTTAACTCTTGAAGTCTTCCAGCATATTTCCAATTTCACCTTTTATGGATGTGTTGGAAGAGGATGGGTTGGCCATTGGCTGACTACCCCTACCCTTTTTCTTGGTTTCCCTATAATAGTTCCTAAAGATAGTCTTGATATCTTCATAGGGTAGCTAGTAGATGTCCCCTCTTGCAAGCAAGTTTAAGGTATCCAGAAGATCTTTCCTTACCCCTCGGAGTAGGACTAGCTTCAGTGACTCAGGATCAAGTGTACACCTAGCCATTTTGTAGCTAAGCTAGAATATTTCTTCATAATCCTCTAGGGATTCATCATGCCCCAAGGTCATCCTAAAAATTTCCTCTTTAGTGTATTTGGACCTGTAGTAGTCTCAATACTTATTGTTGAAGACTTACTGCATATGAGCCTAGTTTGTGATGCTATCCCCAAGTAAACCCATGAACCAACTGTTTCAGGAATATTTAGTGTTCTTGGAAAAAACCCTAACCCTCTAGATCTAGTGGCGAATCTAGAAACAACAGACAAAGTAATTTAACCTTTTCTATAATCAATAGATAAAACAAGAGAGAAGAGAAACCTACTTGTAGTTTTCACTAGCTCCTTATCTCCCTTGACCAATCTTTCTATTCCTTTTCATACTTAAGCACTTGGAAAGTACCTGCACAATCACAGAAAAAAACCAATCAAATCATAATGATATATTGCTTATAAATAACATGGAACCGAAAACATGATATACATATGAACGCATTAACATGTAACACAAGCATAAAGAAAAAGTCTTAAAAACCTTATTGATAAGAGGAAAGATTACAACCCATATGAGCTCGATCCAGTGTCATCCTTCCAATTCAATCCTTCATCACCTCATGAAAAGAAAGACACTCCAAAACTATTACAATACTTGCACTCAATTCTAATCTCATATCACCAGCATCTCCTTACAACTCAATATTGTTTAGCCCCTGATCTCTTAGATGAGTGATCTATTTATAGGTGAGTGAAGGATGTTATGCCATCAATGATGATGATGAATGCCTTTCTAAATTTAGAAATCAGTTCCATGGAAGAAGGTATAGGGGTTTGATGTTTCCTAATTCCCTTTCTCATCCAAAAGCGGGCTCAAAGGTGTAGGTGGTAGTTGAGAAACTCCTAGAGGCTTCCAATGGATAAGGAATCTTCAAACCCTCATGGAAATTTTTTCAAATTTGCTTAGCGTGGGACAAAGAGGGACCAAGTGTGCTGCATAGCACCGTGTTAGTGTATGGTTTGCATTGCAGCACACCCTAATGAAGGCCTACCTGCACTAATCTTCTTAGAGGTAGTTTTTGGATGTTTTCAGTGATGGAAACTCTTGGGAGGTGAGGCATTCTAGTGACTATCTTCTCTAGGGCATGTGACAACTTGTACTAGGGTTTTATGGGTCCTAATTTTCGATCCATAAGTTGGGATTGATGTGCCCAAATGGATTTGTAACAGTTTCCCCCTAATGCATGAAGTCGTAAATATCTATGTCGGGTGAAATTATTTATCATGAGGAGAGGAGGTTTTGAATGGAAGGTGACCTACATAAATTACAATACATATATCATGATAATTTGATTTTTCTCATGAACTAGCTGAGGGAGGCATACCCATGCTCAGCTTATAAAATTTCATTACATGTCCAAATATAGTGATCTATTGATATAGACCCATGAATGGTTGACCATGAATGTAAGGCGATTGTACATTTGATTTAGAACTCTTGAAAATATTGCAGCCCAGACGGATGAAACTAGATCCGGGGTCTTCAATCTTGTCCAATATTTCGCTCAAGTACAAGTCTAACCATGTGAATAGATGTTCTAAAGTCAAACATTGAAAGACATTGTCTGATTACCAGCCAATGATGTAAGTTGTTAACAGACGCGAGAGGAATCATTAATAATGATAATGACCCTCAAGGTACTACAATACATTTCGCATGGTTGTTATAGCTCCAAATCTCACTATTATGGTTTGTAATGCTGCACTCATGGCCTAGGGAAACCCCTCCTTCCAGACCTGGTCCAAAATCTAAAAAATAGTGTTTTATTCCCTGTACGCGACATTGCCCTGAGTTAAATGCATGTATACGCGGGTTCATAAATACCCAACCCACATATATGTATTAAAACACTTAAAATTTTATAAAACTCCTTATTTTCAGGCGAAGATCGTGGGTTTTACCTGCTGATCATCTATTAGTTCCCGTGGCCTCAACTGTCCCCAACCAATTCCTAACTAAAAAACTACTTTGAAATTGGCATAAAAAGACACCAAAGGGAAGGCCTAAAGGAGGAGAGAATATAGAGAAAGGTTATTATACTGAGATTTCCCCCTGATCAGGTCTGAAGACCCTTGTGCCTTCTGCACTTCCCCCATTTTGTACAGGAAACCCTTGTTTCCTTGTGATTTGATGCTCATACCTTAGTTGTGACATCTTGGAGTGATTATTGGAAGGAGACCTACTAGAGGCTTGAGGCGAGACGAATCCTGAAGGAGGCTGAGCTTTGAGCCTACAGAAGTGGTTCAGGTGATATTGCTCTTTTTTGTACTATTCTATTTGTCTAATAAAGAAACACGTCTTGTTCCCGATATGCTTTTTTCTTTATGTTAATGATTTTCATGTTTGAATTTCATGTATGAATGGATGTCTAAAAGTTTGTAACTAATTCCTTTCTTGTATAACATAAAGATCATTTTCATATAAATCTTTGTCCATATACGGTTGCATTCTTTGGAATTGTTGGTTTTGCAGGGCAAAGGAGCAGAAGGGACGCGGAGAAGGGTTTGGACCCTTGAGGAACTACCCGAACATAGGACCTGAGGTACGTCCTTCTTACTTTAGAAATAGCTTTTTCTAGCATAATGGCTGTGTGTGTGCATGTTTCTTGATTTAGACAACTTTCAGTCTGCTAGGGTTCCACCAAAGAGCCTTAGGGGATAAAATCCCTCAACAGAACTAGCGACTCTGCTGGGGAACAACACTCTTGGTGTTCCTAGTTGGGCATTTGTCAAGCCTATCAGGGCTCAGTAGCTTGCTGGTTTATTGTTATTGTCTCGTCTGTTTCTGACTTCTGAGTTTTACCAGTTTCTTGAGTCTCTTTCTTATTTTTCCTGAAATAGTATATACACGCTGTTTTGTTTAGTTACAGAAGCGTATAAACGCTTGTTGTCTGAAGTGAACCTGCGTATACGCAGGTTTCCTCAGAAAAAGTCACGTATACACGCAGTCCGCACTGAATACAGTCGCGTATACCTGACAACTTTCAGGATTTATAAATCTTTTTGTCTCTGGAGTGTGTTTGGTGCTTTCAGTCAGTTTTAAACAATCATCTTTGTCAGTATCAGTTCTCTGTTTTACAGCAAGCATCCTTACTCCGATTTCTCTCTAATTATAAGGAGTTTTGGTCTTGTTTTGTGTTTGCAAGTGTCATCATCTTTTTGCTTTAAACACGCAAGATTTCTTTATTGGAATCTTGGTTGCCCTGAGTGATCAGAGCAGAAAGATTGTTATCAATCTTTGTGTTCAACTTTGCTTCTTAGTGACTTTTTGTTTGCTTAACGAAATCAATTTTTATGACCATTTACTTCTTTGTTTCATCAAAGTTGTCATTTTGATGCTCTCTTGAAACCATCTTTTTGATCTTCTTTGGTCTTGGTTACCAAAGCTTTCCTTGCTGCCTTCGATTGTCAAAAAGATCTTTTTAAGCACATTTGTTTTTTGTTGAGTTTTCATTCTTTGTTGGGTGTCAACTAACAAAACGTGTTTCTTGCTTTTCGTTTCAATCGAGAAGTGTTAGTTTTTGTTGAGAGCATTTTCAAAAAGACCTTTTTGTTGCTACTTTCAAGTGAACTTTTTTGAAAAGTTTTAGTTTTTCTTTCTTGAATTTGCTTTTCATTGAGTTTCCTTTTGCTAAATGAAAGTGTTTTTTGTTATCTTAAGTTTTGCTTTTAGTATTTAGACAAATTGTAGCACCTTTGATTCCATCTAAATATTGTAAGTGGCAAAAAGGAAATTTGATAAACAAAAACAACTTTCATTTCTTGTTAGAATAGTTTTCAATCTTGCATCAAGCATTTAGTCTTGCATTAGGATAGATTTGCATCTCTTTTGGCATAAAATAGATTTGTTAACTTTTGAGTATGAAGTGTGAATGAATAGAAAAGAAAAGAAAAGTTTGTTTCATTAGAAGTTTCCTTCTGAACCCTGTAGAAGATTACTTTTCATCGAAAAACAATGACAAAGTGCATACGCATATAGTTAAGTTTTATTAATCTTTTTTGTGTCAAAAAAAACACACCACTAGTTTCACTTCCATCATCCTTTGACTTAAAGAACAGCCCTTAAAATCAAGCGCTAATTAAAATCAACTAGAACTTTTTCTTTTAAGTTAAATACACAAAAAAGTTTTAGGATTTTAGGGCCTTGGAATAGGCGAGTGGAGAGTTAACTCTCCAAGGCCATATTAAACGTCAAAACATAGGAGTCTGATTAAAGAGAGAAAATCCAATAGTGTTAGGAAGACCAGGAAAGCTCCGGATCTGGGAGTTAAGCGCGAGGGCCTGTGAAGACAGGGAAGAGAGATACCCCCTCTCCTACTTGTTCGAACTTACCTCAAGACCATTCCACCTGGCTTCTGTGACGAGTTGGTGTCCTTAGTTGCCACTCCTAGGAAACTACATAGGTGGCTGCAGAGGGGAATCCCGTGGCACCTGAGATCGACGTTGTATCACTCTTAACAGCACTACTGGAGGGCACCCTTGCGAAGCTTGGGGGCTTGCACCGGCGCAGACTGTTGTTAGGAGGTTAGCGTAACTTCCTCTTATACCTTCGCTGATAGGCCTAGGCCCTCATCACCCCAGACTATCTTCAGAAGGCCCTTTATTTTCCACTTTCTCGTATTTTGGTGTCCGATCCTAATCACCCGGAGCGGAAATACTTGGAAGTTGTTTTGAATGGCTGTATCTTTAGGAACTTTTTAGTGGGTGCTCTGTGCTCTTAGTCGACATAACTTTAAATTTTTTTGAGTCTTTAGATAGATTTTAAACAAAGAATTCAAAGTGGCTGACCGATATCCCAGACGGTCTTGAAGACTTCGTGGTCTCTCGCCACCAAGTGTAGAGCCTTCTCCGAGAAGGCGCAGAGGTAATAATACCGGTGGGTTCCGTCCCACTCCAATTGACGCATCGGGGATTGATCCTCCCCTCGGGGGCAATAGTATTGAAGCAAGGCCTGGTACCTCCGTAGAACAAGAAAGGAACCCACCAGTTCCTTCTCAAGTTCCCTTACAAGCGGAAGATAGTATTGAGGTAGAAGAACTTTCAGAGTCGTTAGCAACTCCGAATTCTCCCCTACCATCAAGTTATCCACACGTATTGCAATACGTTGGAACTCCGTCGCAAAGACCGGCAAGTCCAGGTTACACTACGCGCTTACCTTCGATGACCACTACGGGAAGCATGGATTCTACTAGTGCTATGACTGCACAGACCCCCATATCTGTTCAAGGAGGTGGAACTATTTCCATCCCCTCCGTCTCGTTATTTGGATCTTTTACTAGCACGTCTGTTGTTGGGTCTACTTCCATTCCATCTACGAGTGGAAGTTCCCAAACAAATGCTTTCGGTTCTGGGTACTTCCCATTTGGCGCTCAATCATTGGGCATTCCTTCAGCTCCGTTTGGAGCCGCCACGTCCACAATGAGTGCATCGACTTCGTTCCAAGTTTTTCTGTTTGGAAGTGGTCATATACCACATTCCAACCATATGGTAGGATCTATGCCTTTTTCTTCAGTAGGACAAAGCAGCAATCCTTTCCAAGGTTGGAATAACCCTGGGCTTAATAGTGCCAGAACTGGGAATCCATTCCACGGCCAATATGGGAATAGATCGTATACCATGGTTAGTTCATTCCAAAGAATTCCTCCCCTAGCTTCGGCTTGGAATCCATATCAGGGGTTGTCAACTCCTTACAGTCCTTTTAGAGGAAACTTTGCAGGGTTTAGTGGATATACGGTCGGAGTTGGTCAAACTCCGATATTTGCTGGGTCACAAGGTCTCCCTTTTGGCTCAGCGGGTTCTACAGGATACTTCGGGCAGCCTGGTGCCTCCCAAAATCCAGGCCAATCTTTTCAGAGCTTCGGGACCACCACCCAGTCAGGGTGGAATCCCCAAGCCCCGCCTAGACTTCCATTTCTGGCAACGTTAAACTTGCCAGACCTCACTAAGTTAACTAATGACCCAATCAACTACAATCCGGCCTAGCCTCCGGTCCCGACCAAACTCCCTTCGGATATTCCAAAATTCGAAGGGAAAAGCAGAGAGGACCCAGGCGACCACGTAACCACGTTTCACTTATAGTGCTCATCCAACTCCCTGATCGATGATTCGGTTAGGTTGAGATTATTTCAACGCACCTTAACTGGTAACGTGGCTAAGTGGTATATAGAGTTGCCTGGGGGCAGCTTTTCATCATTCGC
>APFE030416817.1:4292-36679 GCA_000404065.3 Pinus taeda
TTTGTGGTACCTTTCAAATATCTGAGAATCCATTTCACTGCCATCCAATGTTCCTTTCCTAGATTGTTCATGTACCTGCTTACAACTCCCACTGCATGTGCAATATCAGGCCTTGTGCAGACCATTGCATACATTAACCTTCTAACTGCTGATGCATATGGAACTTTAGACATATAATCCATGTCTTCTTGGGTCTTTGGGCACATTTCCTTACTAAGTTTGAAATGGCTAGCAAAAGGTGTACTAACTGGTTTTGCATTGTGTATATTAAATCTTTTCAACACCTTTTGTATGTACTCATTTTGAGACAATGTTAATTTGCGATTTTTCCTGTCTCTAGTGATTCTCATACCAAGGATTTGTTTTGCAACTCCCAAATCCTTCATTGCAAATGAATTTGCCAATTTTCTTTTGAGCACATTTATTTCTTACATGTTAGAACCTACAACAAGCATGTCATCTACATACAATAACAATATAATATAGCTGCCATCATTTTGGTTTTTTAGGTAAACACAATGATCAGAGTGACATCTAGTATAACCTTGTTCAGACATAAACTTTTCAAATTTTAGATACCACTGCCTTGGAGCCTGTTTTAACCCATACAAGATCTCCTTCAACCTGCACACTAGTTTCTCCTTCCCTTTCACATGATATCCTTGTGGCTACTACATATATCTCTCTTCCTCCAAATCCCCATGGAGAAAGGTTGTCTTTACATCTAACTGCTCAAGATGCAAATCTTCAATTGCTACTAGACTTAAAATAGTTCTAATTGAAGTCATTTTAACAACAGGAGAAAATATTTCATCAAAATCAATACCTTTCGTCTGTGCAAACCCCTTCACCACAAGTCTAGCTTTGTACCTCTGTTTTCCTCTATCTTATTCCTTCACCCTATAAATCCATTTATTCTTCAATGTAGCTTTTCCTGCAGGCAACCTGACTAAGTCCCAAGTGTGGTTATGCATTAAGGAGTCCATCTCTTCTTCCATGGCTACCTCCCTCTTCTTCTCGCTTTCAACCCGCATTGCTTCTTCATAACATTCGGGTTCACGAGAATCAGTCAACAATGAATAATATAATGAAGGAGAGTATCGTTCAGGGGGTATACTTATCCTGGTAGATCTTCTAACACCACTTTCAGGTGTTTGGGGTGCCTGTTGCTATTGTTGTGGTTGTTGATTATTATTATTTTCAAACACCCTTACTTTTTCAGTGATTTCATCAAGAACTGTGTATTCATTGTTTTCTTTTTCTTGTTTCTTTTCCTACAACTGACTCTTATACAAAACCTTTTCATTTAATATTACATCTCTACTCCTGATGATTTTGTGATTTTCATAATCATATAAGCGATAACCAAAATCATTAACACCATATCCAATAAAGGTAAATTTCTTTGACTTTGCCTCAAGCTTTGTTCTATTTTTTTTATTAATATGGACAAAGGCCTCACAAACAAAACGCTTCAAAAAGGAGTAGTTTACCTTTTTACCTGTCCATGCTTCCTCTGGAACACCACCATCCAAGGAACTTGAAGGCCCTCTGTTTATTAGATAAACAAAAATATCTACACCATCTGCCCAAAACTGTAAAGGCAATCCTACACCATCTGCCCAAAACTGTAAAGGCAATCCTACATGCAATCTCATGCACCTTGCACGCTCCATGATTGTTATGTTCATCCTTTTTGACACACCATTTTATTGTGGTGTTCTTGGAACTGTCTTCTCTCTATGAATTCCATGTTATGAACAATACCTATCAAACTCTTTGTTGCAGTATTCACCTCCATAGTTTGATCTAGGACACTTCAATTTCTTTCTTGTCTCAATCTCAGCCAAAGCTTTCCATTTCTTGAAAGTATCAAATACATTAGATTTATTCTTAATACAATAAATCCAAGTTTTTCTAGTTGCATCATCAATAAAAGTAACATAATAATGAGAGCCACTGAGAGATGATACCTGAGTAGGTCCCTATACATCTGTATGCACAAGCTCTAATTTTTCACTCTTCTTTTCTTTCCCAACTTTGAGAAATATGACTCTCTTATATTTTCCATAAATGAAATTCTCAGAGAAGTCCAAATCAACATTCTTCAAACTCGGCAACAAATTCCTTGAGTGAAGAATCCTAATCCCCTTTTCACTCATGTGTCCTAGGCTATGATGCCATAATGATGGATCTGCTCCTTTGGAAGTTAAAGCATTAACAGAGTTAGAAATACCATTGCATAAATACAACGTACCAACCTTTTCACCTTTTGCTATTACCAGGGCTCCTTTGGTGACCTTCCAAGCTTTATTTGTGAAATTTGTTATGCAACCTTCATTTCTTAACTGCCTTGTTGAAATCAGGTTTTTCTTTAGATCTGGAACATTCCTTACCTCCTTTAGTAGCCATTGGTTTCCATTCTGTTGTTTTACAACAACCTTACCCATTCCAATAATTTTACAGGGTTTATCATCACCCAAACGAACTTGTCCAAAATCTCCTTCAACATAGCCATGAAAGTATTTCTTATTAGGTGTGGCATGGAATGAGGCCCCTGAATCTACCACCTAAGAATCTGTAATATTTTCAAAAGAAAGAATCAAAGCATCTTGTAACACCTCACCTATCACATTTGCTTCATGATTGTTTTCTTGTTGTGCATCTCCTTCTTTTCCCTTTCGAGATCTACAGTCTTTCTTTAGGTGTCCTTTCTTTCCACATTTCCAGCACACTATCCCCGATCTAGACTTGGAACTATCTTTCCTTGATTTACTGCGATATCCTGAGCTTTTTCCTCTTTCCATTTTTCTTCCTCTAGATTCTGCACTCAAAGCATTACCCGATGTCTCACCAGAGCTTTTCCATCACATTTTCTCACTAAGGATAGCACCGACAACATCATCAAACTTTAAAGTACTAGATCCAGAAATAGAGTTACTAATGGTCATTACTAAACCATTCCAACTTTCTGGTAATGAGCACAAGAATAACAGAGCTCTAACTTCATCATCAAAGTTTACCCCTACAGAACATAAGTGACTTGTAATAGTATTAAAATCATTTGAATGGTCTACAACAGATCCACCTTCCGATGTTTTCATATTAAATAATTGTTTCATAAGAAATACCTTGTTTGAGGCCGAGGGTTTTTCATATAATTTCTCCAACGCCTTAATCAAACCCTCTGTTGTTATTTCCTTCAAAATGCTAAAGGCAACCGACACTGCGAGGCACAATCATATTGTTTTGAGTGCCTTTCTATCGAGAAGGTTCCATTCTTCATTTGTCATACCTGTCGGCATCTTTGTTTTTCCACCCAATGATAGGTATAGATCTTTCTGATACAGATAATCTTCCATCTGCCTCTTCCATAGTGAGAAGTAATTTCTCAACCCTAAACTTACCATCTTCTGCCATTGCTCCCACTCGAATGAGGAACCCTTCTTTCCTGCGAGTTTATCAGCCAAATAGACCTTTGTCTCTGATACCAGTTGTTAGAAAATTATATATTATGGAGCAATGGAACACATAAAATATTGCAGAAATATGAACACAGAAAATGCATAAAACAAGAGAGACACAGATATGCATGGTTTACCCAGTATGGGCTACGTCCACATTGAACAACCAGTCCTTCCTTTCTATTATCCAACAAAATGAAGAGACACAACCTACAACATATCCACTATAATATCCTCCATTTTATCTCACAGTCTCACCTCACTCCTTCTCGCTCGGAGAATACACATATATTACACAGACTCAATACAATGCCCTCATACAAAGAGAGGGGTTGCCTCCTATGGAAAAAAAGAAGAAAACCCTAAACTAAACATAAGTTCTACCATTAGATCATCTGCCTAATGAACAACTCAGATTGACTAGAAATTACTATACTTTTACAAGGCAATTTTACATCTAGTTTTTTCTTTGGGGGCGCTGCCACCGAACCCCCACTGGGGGATTGCTGGCCCCTAGACCCTCCAGCCAGGGGGGATCAACCCTCCCGCATGGATGGGTGTACAAAATTCCTGGGGTATACATCCAACTAAAACAAAGACCTCTGAACAATCATGCTCCACACTCAACAAGAGGGTGGGAAGATAGAGAGGGGTCAGTAAGAGAGTGAGTAAGGGAGCGAGACACAATAGTAGTGAAAGGGGGAGAGGGTGAGAGAGAGAGAGATGGTGAGAGAGATGGTGTGAGAGGGAGAGAGAGAAGGGGAAAATGGGGAGAGTGGGAGGGGAGTAAGAAGGGAGAGAGAAAGAAGGGGAGGGTGGAGGGCTATAGATGGAAGGTTTGAGAGAAAGAGGAGGTTTAGGGGGGTGGAGAGAGAGGAGGGGAACATAGAGAGAGAGAGAGAGGGGGAGAGAGAGCAGGTGGGGGCAAAGAGATAATGAAGGAGAGATGGTGTGAGGAAGGTAATGAGGGAGAGAGATGGAGACATAGGGCTAAGGTGACAATAAGGCTGAGAGAGAGGGAGAGGGAGAGGGCAAGGTAGCGGGTGTGGGAGAGAGAGAGAAGAGGTGAGTAAGGTAAAGTTGGATGGGAAGAGAGAAATAGAGAGACAGAGAGTGAGGAAAAGATAGAGAAAGAGGGAGAGAGGGGAAGAGAGAGGGTGACTTGGAGAGAGATAGAGAGAAGGTGACGCCAAGTGAGAGAGTGAGAGAGAGAGAAGGAGAGAGAGATAAGGGTTGAGGGAGGTATGGAGGGAGGGAGGGTCAAAGTGAGTGAGTGAGTGAGAGAGAGAGAGAGAGAGAGAAGGGTTGAGGGAGGTACGGAGGGAGGGAGGGTCAAAGTGAGAGAAAGAGAGAGAGAGGGAGAAGGAGGGAGAGAGGGAGAGAACATATTAGGGAGGGGGAAGAAAAGAGGGAGGGAGATTTATAGAGAAAGTGATATGTTGAGGGAGATTAGAGGGAGAGGGAAATAGATAGAGAAAATAAAGAGATCGAGGGTGTGGGAGATGAGAGGGTGAGGGAGACATAATGGGAGAGAGAGAGAGATAGGAAGTGTGAGGGAAGTAGCGAGAGAAAGATAAAGGTAGAGAGAAAGGGATAGGGGTAAAAGGCAATAAAGAGAAAATTAGGGGGGAGCATAGAGGAGGAAGGAGAGTAAGTGGTAGAGGGTGGGAGTGATTGCGGGAGAGAATGGGGTAGGGACACTAAGATATGTTTTGAATGAAATTGCGATCATTTTACACATGGTTCTATTATGCTTGTTTGTTAAGGTAAAACTTCATTGTATCTCACCAATTTCTATGAATTTTGGTACCCTCTTAAAGAATATTTAAATCCACTTTTTATCCACGCTTAACTAATTATATGAAAAGTGGTTTAAGCTAGCAAAGAAAGATCAACATGTGGACAACAAAATTGATATGACATAAAAAAAAATGGAAAAGGTAAAATGAAAAAGTGCACCCTTATTCATTCAATTCTCTAAATCCTGGTTTAAATTAACTCAAAAAAAATAGTGCACATCAATCCTTATGATGCATAAATGGGATGAGTAAAAGAGAAAAAATTGCAACTCCGTTCATTCATCCAAACTAGCAAAAGTTAAAAAAAAAAAAATCCCTCATTCATTCATCCAATGCTACTAGCATATTTAGCCACTAAAAACATTGCAATCATTAACAATAATATAAGAACCGATGGGATGCAAACTATACAAAATCTCCTTTGAACATATTAATATTCAACTTGATGATATTCATATTCATTGAACTTGAGAAAACTAGATCTATCCAATCATTTTGAGTTGAAAATGTTGAGAGGAAAGACTTAACTTTGTGCTTATGAGGCATATGTTCTCAACAATCTCCACATGTTCAAGTCACATTCAAAAATTCAGTCATCTCAATTAAACCACTTACAATTTTTCAGATTCAATGGCTAGGGACATTTTCCAAATCATTCCTCAAAAATGAGAATGAACAAATCTTGACCTGGTTCTACTAGTATGGGCATAGGCAGACTTCAACGAGCAAGTGTGGATGTGGGTAAACAATAGTTAACTAGAAAAAAGAGTACTTATGCTAATGGGATACCCAAACCTTGAAAAAAACTCACAAATACTCAAAATTAAAAGAAGAATGTATACACATAGCCACCAAAAAATGAAAGTAGAATGTGCAAGAAGGATTAAGGTAGATACCCCACTCATCATCTTCTAGTTGTTCAACCATCGAAGAGGGTTGGAATGTGTTTGTAGTATCCATAGGTTATCAACGCTCATCAAATTGGAATTTCTAAGCACATTCACCCACCCAATAAGAAAAAAAATCTTGCTTTTCTTCCTTTCCTCTCATTTAAGCAGATGTCAAATAAACCTTCTCCAACACCATCTCCTAAATTCAGTTTCTATATTGTTGTTCTCATTTCCAAATGAGGAATCCTCAAATTTAATGTTTTTTTCGAGTCATCCAACTTGAACCCAAATGCGTCCAATCATCACTAAGGATGATTTATGACCCTAAATGAGGGAATGAATTAAATTTTTTAATTTTATTATTTATTTTCATTTTCTTAATTCTCCAAATGGAAAGATAAAAAAAATTGTCTAAATAAAGATGTGTTGTTTTACAAAGGATTTATCAAAGTTGTGTGCCATCAAAGTATGAAAATAAGTAACTTTATTGGTAGAAACATATAGTATTAGGATAATTTTAAAGGTCCATTCTATTTAATAATCGGTTAACTATTTTTATTCCTTAAATGTAATAAATATAGTTTAAAATAATTATAATTTTTATGGTTTGTGTTATTCATTGTTATTTAAATTCAAAATATTGAAAATAAAATGTATGCTTTAATAACTAAATTTTAATATAATTATTAATCTTTTTAACATTAATTTAGATTTGTTTAACCCCAGAACTACCAGTGGCAAGGAAGGAATCAAATATCTTTTTCACTTAAAAAAATGTTTGCAGCTTGAGAGGTTTGATCCCTCTTGGTGCTAAATAGATCCAGAATTAAGAGGGATCTAGGTTTGTGTAATTTCTTAAATATATGATATGAAAAAAAATATTTTAGTAATTTTTAAAACATTTGCCACCAAGAAAAAAATATTTATAAATTTTGATATTTTAACAAACTTTACCAAAGTACACATTTACCTCGATTTTTCTCTCGATGACGGAATTAACAAATGTTAGCAATGGACACATTTACTTGGAGTATCTTATCCATGGATGGAATTTGATGGGTAACTTTCTGAGAGTAATTTCAGATCAAATACATAATAAAAAAATTGAAAGATTATTCCGACCAAATACATAAAAAAGATTGAAACATTATGTGATAAAATGATCAAAACTACCATTAGAGTAGCAGAAACTATCAAATTTGATGGGTACTTCAAATTTGAAATTTATACATAGGCTATATTCTACATGAATACCATGGGAAAATATTGGGTTCTATATTGTATAGAACTATTATAATTTTAGGATTATAAATGGATTTATATACCCCTTTAAGGGGATCATTAAATCCATATACCTAAATTTTAACATTGCGTATGGATTTTGAAACTCCCTTAAAGGGGTATCTAAATTTTAACACTATAGATGGATTCAGAGATTAGCAGAAATGACTAAATTTATGTACTTGTTGTATTTTTTATTTGGTCATATTTTTATTCTTGAGCTATTGTAGCCATTTAAATTAAGCGTTGTTAATTTTTTCACTTATTATCTAGTCATATATTTTAGTGATGGACTAAATTAGTCATTTAAGTTAGTCACTTTTAGTTTGCACACTTATTATGTAGTCATATATTTTATCCCTAAACTAAATTAGCTGTTTTTAGCCGGGTCACTTAAAATGGCTCAAATTTAGTGGTAATTCACTTGAAATAATTGTTTGTCGCATATTCACTAATCTCTCATTTTGTACTAGTGATCGCTTATCCCTAGAGCTTATCCTCACTCATATGTGGATCTAATTCCTAGATTGATAAAACGCAAACTTCCCATTTCATCGTGTAAATTCATTTCCTCCAATAAAGTAATTTCAATTTGGAGTTTATGTTTTAGAGAGAATGGTTTCAATTTTTATGGGTGGAAACCATAGCTCTAAAATCAGGCTAGTGAAATTTGAGGGAAAACCCTTTCTTTTTGTTGTGAATAATTAGGCTAAGGTTGGTGGAGCATATAGGATGTGGACGGTTTGGGAAAAATGTGGGCTCTTGGTGGATGTACCTAGCATAGGCAGGTGGATGATATCCGTATTTCCAATGGGATACCAATTATAAAACACACAACATTTTTTATAGGTTTGTTTTGAGGGCTGAAGGATTCCTTACATTTACATACAATTTAATTTATATAGTTATGCAACTAGGTAGGTCGTCATTAACTTTCAAAACCCCATGGTATATGCCAATATATCCAATTGACTCAAAACAAAAAAATTTAATCATAAACTATTATTGTAATTTTTTTTGTATTTATCACTAATTTAAAAAAAATAAAACCAACTTGTGTTATCTTAGGAAATTATGAGAATTTATTGGAAGTTGTATTATCTTATAGATAATTCTTGGAAGTCCAAAAAAATTATGATATCTTGGTTTGTCTTTTAGAATGCATCACGTGTATTTTTCTTTCCTTTACATGTCTTCTTCTTCTCGATTTGTGCTTGTTTTTTTATTGTATTATTATTATGTCAAAATACAAGGGCTTAGCAATTCAACACTTAAACATTTGATTCATGTGCATTGTTTCTTTTATGTGTGTATAATCCATTCAAAAGTTGAGTTTTTTATATTTCTGTTTTGGCTTCATTACCAACCCATTAGCTTCAGCTCTAAGCTATGTGAATATATATGCTATATTTCTTGTTTGACATTTGATCCCTCAAATGAATGTTGGTTAAACTTATGACTTTTGAGGTTACAATTGAAAAGTTTTAAAACTTCCCGAGTTTATAGTTTGGAAAATTACCCAAAGTCACCAAACACAACAAGACATATTATTTTCTACCTCTATTCTCATGAATATTTGAGCCTGTGTCATTTACGTCATAATTCTTTTCCTCAAACCCTAGGCCCCATCCTAACAAATTTTAGTGATAATTCTCTTTATTGGTTGGATAAACTCCAAATTTTTGGGGCCACCTGCTAAATTTTACACATTTAATGCTTTTAGGTGTCGTCACTTGTCAATTATTATTTTTTTCACACGATTGGTTTTTTTTTTTAATTTGATCTGAAGACTAACAAGATACTTCATGTGCAGGAGACATATTTCAAAATAAAAGTCTTACAAAATTGGGCCATATGATAATACTTCCTTTAGACCATACTTTTTCTACTACTTCTTCATATTCTTCCACTTCTAAAGTCTGTAGAATACTAGAAAGACAAAAAATATAGAACATAACTTAATTTACAATAGTGTTTATCATTCATATTCATCTCCTTCCTGGGTCTCTTGCAGATTGTTTCTGTCACAACTCCCAACCACTTCGCCATGTAATTTAAATATTGTAATTATTATGATTAAAACAAAATAATCGAGATCACGAGACACATATTCCATAGAAAAGGATGGTAAACTGCTTGAGATTCTTATGGTTGTCACAACCATGTATGTTTAAATGTGTGAAAGCGGGGAACTAATGTATTTAATTGCTAGAAAGGATGTAGGACAAGAGCACACCTGTTTGCAACATCATAATAAATAAAAAGAAAAATAAAATAGTGTTATGTCCATGCAAAGAGAAATACATTGGTGGATGGAAACATGCTAGGATGAGCTAGCCACCCAATGTAACAAACCAATAAAACACAAAAAAATATATGAATATAGGCAGGTCTGTGGCACTAATCTATTAGGCTAGGGTTTTCTAGCCAAGATAGGTACAAACAAGCTAAATGGGAGAAAATAAGAAGAGGGGAGTGAGAAGGAGATATGCAAGGAGAGAAGATGGTTTTGGATGAGAAAAATAAATCCTAAGTGTAGGGAATGGAGAGAGGATGATTTGAGGTGTGTAAGGTTAAAAGGTGAATGGAGTGGGCCACATGGACTATAGATTGAATGAGACTATGCAAAGTACGTTTTGAAAATTGTAAACTACATGAGACTAGACCATCCATCAGCTTTATGGAAGAACGCAAAAGTGGAGGTTAAGGTAGCCCATCTAACCTAGCATACTTCGTTTAATCCTTGAGAATACCTCCTCAAGCTCAACAATATGGCTCAATGGTGATTGGCTATAGGAAAGCCATAATGTAGGCCAATTTTTTGTTGGGTGGAGAGATGCAATCCAACACTGAGTTCCCTTGTCATAGATTGAGGTAAGTACTTATGATTGAAATGTGTAATGAACTTCAAGTTACATTCATTGAACTTACATGATGCCATTAAATGTATGACATATACTATTTTATAAAGGTAGTTTATATAGATGTCGATATAATGTTTCATAACACAAGAATGTTGAGGAAATTTGATGGAATGCATGGGTGATGAGGTGCTTGAAACCTAATGTAAATGAATTGGCCTGATGACTAGTTAGATCTAAGAATGATTTAGTTGGATCGCTAATCGCTTAAAAATTAAAGTCTAAGGTTTTTTTGAAAAAAACTAATCATATTAAATAGCACATCATCCTAATTCCATTGGTGTGAATGACACCTCAATCTGAGCTTGTATGCAAAAGTTATGCCCCAACAAACTTTTAGGGACAAAAAGAAAAAAGTAAAAGTTTGATTGCCACATGGCAGTCCATACAACTGACATGTCAGTCTGTATAGGAGACATGACAAGGAAATGTGATAAGGGATGGAGTTAGTAGGATTTTGTGGTAGAAAGTGTACTAATGTGGTGGGCCAACTAGGCGTTGACGTGGCAGACCACACAGTGATGGGAAAATAGGTGGGTTCTAACATGACAAGCTCACAAAAAACTGACATGGTATATATGTAGGAGGTGAAATGTTTAGTTGAATATGATTTTTTGGACCAATAGAAGGGGACCATGTGGTCGAATCAGGCCATGCCATGTGGCACCTATTTAATGACCAATTAGATCGTGACTGAGCAGTTGAAATTTTTTTAGCTAACCTGCCTAACATTTATGATCATGGTTTCAACTGACTAGTGAACATAACATCACATGACAATGGAGAGGGTCGAACCCATGCCAACTATCCTAACAACAACAACCCAAAAATACACAGGCAACTAAAAATAGTCAATGACACATCTGTTATACAACAAGTGGTAGTCATAATCCTCAGACAATGGATAAGTTACATTTTCCAATGAATTTCTTTAGTGTCAGGCCAAATATGTAATTTTTTTGTAGTCAAAATTGGTTTAGTGGGAGTTGAATCCGTGTTGACTTCTGACACCCAAACTGATGGTTCACAAACCACCGAACCAATGTTCATATGATAGTGATTTGACTATTTAAATTGTTAACATGGAAATGTACAACTAGACAGATGATTGCATAATCATGCAATGGAAGGTTTTGAAATATGATAGGTCTGGACACATATTACAATTTTCAATGGTTGCTATATATATAACAGGGTTGGTGAAGGTTGAACTGGCACTGGCCAAATCGGCTATCCTAGACAACTAGCAACCCCAAACAAAACCATCACCAATAAAAAATACAACATCGAAAACAAACTGTCGACTGGGTGGAAGCTAAAGGTGGCATTTGGTTACAAAGTTGGCACAGGTGGGTATTGAAACCTAGACCCCCTTCATGTAAATAATACTTATACAAATTTCACCAAACAATAAGCTTGCACCAATCGCAAATCAATATAATAAAATCTCCTTTTCAATCCAACAAGTAGTTGTGGTCCAACGGTGGGGCCATGTGTAGTATGGAACTGTGAACAGCAACAACAACCAATGAAACTATGAACATGTGTAACCTTGATTTTTTAGAACCTTGAGTGTGGAACCTTGATGTAGGAGGAATCTTTGAGGAATTTGTAAGATTCCCTTGAGGCCTGGATTTGACAGTGTGAGAATGGGGTCAAGTTTATACTCATCAGAATCGATTTTTCACAAGGATCATGATGACATAATTTTTTTTTTGCATTTGAGCAATGGATTTTCAATCCATCGTCAGGTTGAGGCGTATCTTGATACATTATGGCCTGTTACCTATTTTTCCTATAGCGTAAGGATGGAGGTCATAGTGGGGTCAATTTTATACCCATATGAATTAATTGTTCACAAGGATTGCGATGACGCAGTTTGTTTTGGAATTTGAGGAGCTAATTTGCAGGCCATCATAAGAATGGTAGGCATAATGATGCATTATGGAATTTTACTTTTCTTTCTTTTAGTGAAAGAATGGATGTATATTTGTAGGTTTTGATGATTGTTGTATTTTGCAGCAGGGAAGTGAGATCTGAATCTTTGCAATAAATTCATCACTTTTTCCTTTGCACAAAAATTGAGGTGTTGTAGTTCTCAAGGAGGGCGATATTGACACTTCATCAAAAAGTAGAAATGTTTAGATCCACTGTTCTTAGAATTGCAAGATGAGTATGATCATTATGAGTACGATTTGAGTCTGACCAAGGGATTCAAGAGGAAGTAGACCTTTTTGTGAGGTTTTTTTAATTATTCAAATCCCAATCCTTCCTATAGGTCTTAGGAGGTGTGGCTAACAAAATTTTGACTTTTGCCAGTGAAGCTTGAGGCTCAAATGCATCTCAACACTTATTAGGCACCCATGTTCTTTTTCTTGCCTGGGAGTTTGAAGAGATGTGAAAGCTTTACCGTCCTCCATAGAAACTTCTGTTAAAAATCATAATTTTATAGATGATAACATACTTTCAGTTCATGTCATGATTCGAACTATTATGGACCCTATCAGCGACAATATAAATGGATTCTATTGTTTTTATAGACTACTAAATGTTAGTCAAAGGAACTTGTTTCAATACTCTTTCTATATAGAGGGGAAACCATCACAAATATTTAGGCATGATAAGATTGTGTAAGGTATTTTTGCATGAATTTTTCTCCTTTTATCTTTCTTTAAGATGAGATCCCTTGTTGCTATTAATTCAAGGTGAGTATTAGAGTCTACTTAGAATTTTTTATGTCATCTTCTCAGCCTTATCACTTTTTTGAAGGTTATGTTGAATGAGAATTTTGTATGCCTCATAGCTTGATCACTCTAAAAATTCAATAGGAATATAGTATTGTCCCCTCTTGATTTCTAAGATTCAAATATCTTCCTTTCGACTCCATGAAAATATTTATTCTTTCAGTTAGGGCTAACATAAATCCAAATCCTAACATGGTCAAGCTAAATTTGGTAAGATTATAAGCAATAAAATTTTTTAGTTTAAGGGTCTGTGAAAATTTAATATCTTGTTGGCAAGCTCAATCACCCCATAAACTATTGAGCCTTTCTGGTGAAGTAATCAACCTTGAATTCTTTCCCTTGGATTCATCGTGCATCTTAATAGAAATCCTTTTTCACATTTCTCATCTCATATTGTATTTATATATTTTTTATCAATCAAGTCACGGACTTAGTCAAGCATACCTTGCTAGAGGTTCCCCCCTTCTCCTCAGTTTTGAGATATTTTTTTAAGCATACTCAACTAGGATTTCCCTTTTATGCCTATAACAAATTATTGAGTTCCTTAGGCCATAGATCTATTGGATGATGAAGTAATCACTGGGGAAATAGCGGTCTTATGCATGAGGGTTACTTCATCCATTTTCCTCATGCCTACAAAATGCACAACAATCTAAGATCCCTACATCTCTATTTAGGAATACCAATTTTTTTTCAACAAAGTATTCCCTTATTGGTCCTCTACCTAGTTGAGATGAAAGTATATGGTGAATGGACTATAACAATTTGCAAAGCAGAAGTGGACCACTAAGGTTGGCTCAATAGTGAAATCGTAAGAAGGCAACATGCCATGTCAAAACCATGCGACGTCTTAGTTTTAGCCTCACCAAACCATCCTCTCCTAATATCACTCCATGATCTCTTGATGCCACATAGTCTGTAGATATTCCATTCCTGTCATTATATATTATAATCCCATCACTCCCCTTTAGATTTCACACACCCTCCAAATCATATTTCCATTGTCCTTCTCCACGACGCAATCAAAGTCCCATGACAAATCTTAAGCTTAGGTTTTTCAGTCAATATAATGACTTATGTATCCAAAATACTACTCAGAACTATGATTGCATCATTAATAATCTACACTCTTGTGGGATCGCTCCTCAATCCCTTGATGTCATGAAACTTACATAAATTTCGCTAACATCCTTCACTAGTAAAATTCCATCTCATCCTTTAAATATTCACATTCGACCCATATCCTAATATCCTTATCCTACTCCACATTGCAATCAAAATCCCATTGAAATACTTTACTCTAGACCTACTCATTAACAATGTTACCAACATCTTGCATGTGTCTTTGTCCACTTTCCCTCTTATCCACTTACTTAAATGTGCCAGATTTCTTACCAATTTCCTTTTATGCCTTGACTTTAGGATTACTAGCATCCTCATGCTAGAGAAGGTGCTAGAAAAGGTATGGAGGTGGCACGATCCCCTAATTGTTTCAATGAGATTCATTATGGGGGAGGGAAAAAAAATTGTGTCTTCCCCTCTTCTTATGTTTCCAAACTTCTAGTTGACTCCCTCATTGTCTATCTTGCAAGCCAAAGAGAAGTCTTTTGCACACGTGATAACTTGTTATTGAATTTTACTCCTTGCTTTCTAGCCTCACATGAAGATTTGGAAATTTTAAATATTGGATAATTTTTATCTTTCTTAATAGTCTAATTGTTACCTAGGAGTCCCCTACCACAATTACTTTCATCTTGCAACATTTTTTTAGTAATTTGAGGCCTAACCATAATGCGAGTCATTTGTCTTGATTATTAGTTTCCCTTCCTATCTTCCAAGAATATTAAAAACTCTCTCTTTAATTTGTCCATACTACTACCCTTCTTGCTCCTGCTTCCACTAGTCACTTCTCAATTATAACAAGCAAGGAGTTGTGATTTTGCCCAATATTTATCTAGCCAATATTGCAATTTATAGGTTTCGAATCTATTCATATTTTGGAGGAAATAGTTGAATTTTAATATATTTGGAGTATAACTTCAACATCGCAATGCGTTTTAAATAGTCTAGTATGTTTGAAACACAACATATGAATAAGATATTTTTGTAGAATATTATTGAATAAATTTCCATGTATATCTTGTGGTCGTCCATATTATAGATTTGATCTTAGTGGATTTTGGTAGTTTGTAGACTACCAAACCTTTATTCTGGCTTCACATCAAAACTTGGTATTCGAAATGAATTTTATTTGTTGTTTTAGGGAGAGAGAAGGAAAACTTGTCCTAATTATCTTAGTTATTTATTTCAACGTCTATTAATGTCATCACACACATTTTGTGTATAGGTTAGGCCATTTTTGTATCATTAGATATCAAATGGATCTATTTGTGAGGGAACTGACCAGAAACTTGAAATATTTGGTGAAGACATTTGTTAGGGAGACCGTAACTTGGGTGGTATAGAGTTTTCACACAATTGACAGTGTGAAAGCCAAGATTAAACACAAGGAAGGCATTCTTCTTGACCAAGAAAAATTGATATTTTCTAGAAATAATTTGGAGGATAGACAAGCCCTCACTGATTAAAATATTCAAATGAGTTATCCTTCATGTGTTGCTTACTATAAGAGGTGGATTGCAAATCTTTCTCAAGACACTTATTGGAAGAAACCATTACCCTTGAGGTGGATATCTTAGATTCTATTTATACTATGATGGTAAAGATACAAGATAGTCATAATTAGGGAATACCCCTACCAAAAAAAGGTTAACATTCGCTAGAAAGAAACTATACGATGTTCATGCCTTAGTTAATTATAACATCCATAATGATTAAATCCAAATGGATTTCTATTTTATAGGTGGGATGAATATCTAAAAATTGATGATTAAATCCAATCGGTTTTATATTTGAAAGGAGAAATGGATATCTCAAAACTCATCACTAAATCCAATCAATTTTCTATTTGAGAGGTGGAATGCATATCTCAAAACTCTACCAGGGTGCAAATTACTCATGAGGTTGACAACTCAAATATTGTCAATTATGTCTAGGCTAACATTAAAGACAAGGAATTCCTCCAAATCATTGAATATTTAGTTATTCCTGAAATGTTTTCGAAGATGATAATAGTGTAGCTGATTATAATATTTAGAAAAACATGCCCTTCTTCTTGTCTTTCATGTCCAAGGTGATATGTAAATATTTGTGAATATGTTAAATTGTAATACTATTATTTTACTAACATCTAACTCAAGAATATTTTACTAATACTATTATCTCTTAGTTTTTCTTAGGCTTGAATTTTTTCCATGCATAGCCAAAGTGCTAAATATATAACCATTTCTTGTATTGCACAATTTTCATGAAAACTAATTTAGTGATATTTTACCAAAAATTCCTACTATTTGGGCTATTTCAAACAACTAAAAATTAAAATAAGTACCAACAGGTAATACAGACTAGGGTGCCATAGCTAAAGGGTTAAATATGTAATCATATCTTCTATTTTCAGAAGAAAAAAAATATAAAAAAAAATAAAAAATAAAAATAAAAAATTATTTTGTTCCCGTCTTGAAGAAAGAGCATAGACTTGTAAGGAAAACATCTCAATAATAGAAAAGAACCTAAAACAACAAAATAAAGGAAGCATCTAAATATGCTAAAAGCTAATTGTGAAGACAACACAAAAGGATATCTATGATTACCATACCTTGTGAGTAAAAGTAAATTGGATGGTGAAATGATTAAAAAAATAAAACACAAAGGATATAACAAGTATGAAATTGTTGTTGAGATAACAAAAAACAACATTTTACCATAATGCTTCAATGAAACTCATTAACTATTAAAGATTAAAACATAACAAAATTCCACAAGAATGATTCTAGGTTATGGCATATAAAATTTTGTTATAAGTAATCAACGAGAAAACATAAAAGTGGAACCAACTTATAACACTATGTAGCAAATTGCATGAAATTACCAAAAATTTCACTTTATCTACATAGTAAAATGTTTGAAATTTATTTGTAATCTATTATTCCTCAAACTTTCAAATTATTAACCTAATCGCATTGTATGCAACAATATTTTTTATCATGACTTTTTATAAATTATAATGGAAATCATTAATTATTGAAAGATGTTTCCTTAGGCTAGTAATGTAATTTATTTTTTCATTTTAGTTCAAAATTAGATACCCCACTAGAATTTTTAATAAGCTCCCGTTAGAAAGATTCACCTTAGGTGTGTTAGTCAATATAATGTATTGTGTATCCCAAATATTACCTGGAACCATGATTGCATCATTAATAATGCATACTCTTGTGAGATCACTAATAATCTCTTGATGTACTACTTTCTAAAAAAGATCAATATTTGATCATCTTAAGAAGATGTTTCCTTGTGCTAAACTTTGCCCTCAACTTTGTTAATGGTATCTAACCTCTCAACCTCAAGAATAATTTTCTTCCTACTTATAGCTTTGTCCAAGATATAAATTCAATCTCTCAAATGCATAACCAAGTAAAGAATTAATTCATTTTAAATTTTATAATCCACTAAACAACAACCATCCTCTAGTTGATTGCTAGAAATATTAAACATCACTCATAAATATGCATGCCATCACGTCGAATATTTTACTTGACATTGTTAATGATGTCTAATCTCTCAACCTCAAAATTATGGTTTTGCAACTCAAAATATCAATAAATAGATGTATCCCACCTCTAAGCTGAGGTATCAAATGAGGCATAGAATCATTTTGTATATTTAATCAAATATAGCCCACCCACCCTCCAATTGTTGGCCAACGAATTCTAGTGTTGAATCTTGACTTTCACATTGCCAATCATGCTAGAACTCACTACATTTAGAGTTCTATTATTTCTCATTTATTGGCCATAGGCTTTGGCGCCTTTAAAAGGTCGTTTAAAATCTCAACTGGAGAAGAGTTTGTAAAAAAAATGAAGTCTCAGGTTTACAACCTCCAATTTATACTCTCTAGGATGTAAACTAGTCATATTCGTAAACGGTTGCCTAAAAAGATTCTTTATCCTAAATGGTTGCAATGAAATGTATTTCAGTTTATTTTCCTTCCAATGACATCATTGGAAATTATATTGCAAGCTGAACAGAGAAGTACATTTTTTCCTGGCCATATGGCTTTGACACCCTTAAAAGCTAGACTTGAGAAAAGTTTGTGACAAAAACAAGAATTGCCTAAGTTTACAATGTCCCATTTATGCACTTAACGATGTAAGTTGCTCATATTCATGGATGTAGCTAGTCTCAGATTTGTACAGCAAAATGGAGAAAAAAAATGTAAGTGAGATTGGTACAGATAACCAGAAGAAAAAGATAAATGAAAACATATGGATGAGATAACCCTGACACTCTAAATTGCATGTTCCTAACATAGAAAGATAAATTTCGGTGGGTTTTAAGCTGGGCAGAACGTTCATAGAAATAGTAACACAAAGCAACGATCAACACAGAATTTTACGAATAAGATAAACGCATAGAAGTGGTAACACAAAACAACAGTAAACACAGAAAAACTGAGGAATAAAAGAAATATAGAAAGGTGAGAAACACACATGAACATACTAAAACTATGATATCGTACACATGAGTATTATATTTGTTATTGTTAAAAATAGAAAATCTAAAGTATGACTGGGAATTGCATATCTATTAGTTAAAAATAATCAATATTATTTTTGTATCAATGGAGAAATCGTTACATAGTTGTAACGTATCTCCTTAGTTTAGGATTTGTTCCTAGAGTTTAGGAGTTTGTTCACAACTATCTGATTTCTAGTGATGTATTTAATATTGTAATATTCATTTGATGTAATGTAGAGTGAATGGAGAGAGAGTCTCTTCTTTGTTTGAGTGCAGTCTCCAGGTGCAGTACACACCTGAGAGCTGCAACTCCTTCATTTAATTCAAAGTTTGATTTTTATCTTGGTATCAGAGCTTAGGGTAAAGGTAGCCTTAAATTTTTTTTCTCTTAGGGATGCATCATTAAATTACATATCTGTAGTGGTAGGAGAGCATGTAAATGTATCTGTATGATCAGGTGGAGCTGCAGTAACACCTGGAGCGAAGGGTCTGAGAGGACTGATCATCTCTGAGCCGAAGAAAGGGTTGGCTCAGACTTAGTGCATGGCCTGGAATGCAGAAGCAGATTGGCACGACTTTTTTGTGAATAGACATGCCCATTGGCATGGGTTTGAGGCTAATAAGCGCGCCAGAGAAAAAGCAACTGAATTGGCATGGATCCGTGGCTGTTAAGCACACCAAAATCGGTGCACACCGTGAATTTTTCTTTTCTGTGATTGGCGCGGATCTTTCGCTGTGGAAAGCGCCTTTGACTAGAAAGAAGAGCCAACCTCTTTCTCTTTGAGAAATCTGCAATCTTTTGCAGATCGGACCTTCCCTGGTGGTGGCACGTGGAGATTTCTGCTCGGTGGCAGCAAATTTGATTTGGCCGGTGGTGGCGAATTGAGGTTCCTTGATCCGCTCGGTGGTAGCAGATCAGACCTGCCCGGTGGTGGCGAATTGAGATTTCGGGATCCGCTCGATGGTAGTAGATCGGAACTGCCCGGTGGTGGTGATTTAGAGCTGTAAGATCTACTAGGTGGTAGCAAATCGGATTGGCCCAGTGGTGGCGCAGTGCAACTCCTTGATCTGTTCGGTGGAAGCAGATCATCTTTGCCCGGTGGTGGCGTGGTTGAGTTGTTTGTTGATCTATTCGATGGCAGCAAATTGGTTTTGCCTGGTGGTGGCACAATGAAGTCCCTGATTTGTTCGGTGGCAGTAGATCGGACTTACTCGGTGGTGGCACAGTGAAGTCCCTGACCTATTTGGTGGCAGCAGATCGGACTTGCCCGGTGGTGGCTGATTGAAGTTTCAGTTGGGAGAAATGAATAACAGAATAGAATCATACCTCCACGAGTCTGGAAAACTCGATGGAGCAAATTTCTCCAATTGGAAATTTAAAATGTAAACTTTGCTGGAGAGTGCGAATGGATGGTTGATCGTCTTGAGAAATGAACAGAGAACTGGAACACCGCCCAAGAACAAGATTGGGATAAAAGAGAAACAAAAGCGAAAGTCATACTGAAGATGTCTATTAAAGACAATATTATCCTGCATATCAGAGATTGCAAGTCGGCCGCAGATATATGGACAACGATCAAGAATTTGTACGAGACACAGAATACAAATCGTGTTCTGACACTTAAGGGAAAAAATTTTGCATTAAAGATGGAGGAGAATGAGTCAGTTGCTAGATTCATGGCGAGAGTTAAGGACCTGAGTGACAAATTGGGAGCTATTGGAGAAAAGGTGTCCGACTCAGATCTGGTCACACTTACATTGAATAGAATAACTGATGAATACCAAACATTCATCACAGGACTGTCAACAAGGGAGAAATCCCCTTCATTTGATGACCTGACAGTGATTCTACTACAGGAGGAGAAGCGACGACAGAATCTAAAAACTCAGAGCAATGACCTTGCCCTGATGGCGAAAAGGAAACAGTACAGAGGGAAGCAGCACCAACATCAGCACCAGCAACCGCAGCAGCAGCAGAAAGGAGCCAATAGATTTCAAAAGAAATCATTTAGAGGTATGACTGATAATTATGTTAAGAAATGTTTCTACTGTGGAAAGCCTGGTCATCAGATTAAAGAATGCTATAAGAGGCAGGGGGATGAAAGAAGAAGCAAACAGAGGATAAACCAGAGCTGTTTTGATGGAGAAGAGGAGGACCACAACCATGATCTTTGATTATTCATAGTCGATTATGCTCTTTCAGCATCAAAGGGAGATGAGGACGACATATGGTATGTCGACTCTGGCGCATCCTCACACATGACCGGTAAGAAGGATTGTTTTGATTTTCTTGAAGAAACTGCATGTGGATCAAAAATTTATCTAGGAGATGACAGTGGGTATGAGATCAAAGGATATGGGGATATTCTTGTGAAGCTACCTAGTGGTGATATTAAGCATCTTAAAAATGTACTATATGTTCCAGGAATTAGGAAAAACTTGGTCTCTCTCTCAATGATTACAGATCAGGACATGCAGGTGCAATTCTTTAAGAATAATTATGTCATTAAGGATAGCCAGATGGTAACAGTTGCAATGGGAGTGCGCGTGGGTAACTTGTATAGATTGGATGCAAAGAGTATGCCATGGCAAGCAATGGTTGCAGTTGGATCAACCATTGAAAATCTCTGGCATCAGAGATTCGACCATCTCAATTTGCAAGACCTCATTTT
Source organism: Pinus taeda (assembly GCA_000404065.3). NCBI lineage: Eukaryota > Viridiplantae > Streptophyta > Pinopsida > Pinales > Pinaceae > Pinus > Pinus taeda. Next base: position 25,698 of record APFE030416817.1, read on the forward strand.
ACTTCAGAAGAAAGGTATGGTCGATGGACTCCCGGTTTTTCATAATGTCAAGTTGGAATGTGATGGACGTGCATTAGGGAAGATGCATAGAGAAGAGTTCCCTTTGCATGTCAGGAGAAAGGAAAGAGACATTCTAGAACTAGTGCATACAGATATTTGTGGATCTATGCAAACTAGGTCTTTAGGTGGAGCATATTACTTTCTATTGTTTACATATGATTGCACTAGGTTTTCATGGGTGTAATTTTTTAAGTAAAAGGAGTCAAGCCTTTCGATACTTTAAAGAGTTTAAATCTATGATAGAGAATCAAACAGGAAAGAGGATAAAGATTCTCTGCTCGGACCAAGGGGGAGAATACAGGTTAGGAGAGTTCATGAACTTCTGCAAGCAGCATGGGATTATGCAGCAATTCACAGTGCCACACACTCCACATCAGAATGGAGTAGCAGAACGAAACAACAGAACTCTTGTGGAGTGCCCATAAGTATGCTTCAAGGTAAGGGTCTATTGAATGGTCTTTGCGCAGAGGCTATCAACGCTGTTGTTTATTTAAAGAATAGGAGTCCCACTAAATGTCTAGGCTGCAAAACCCCTTTTGAAGCATTGTTTGGACTCAAGCCAGCGATTAGTCATTTGAAAATTTTTGGGTCAAAAGCTTATGCTCATATACTGAAAGCAGGTAGGAAGAAGTTAGACCCCAAAGAATTGAAATGTATATTTGTTGGATATGGCACTGAGTATAAGGCATATAAGTTATATAATCCTATGACTCACAAAGTCTTTGCAAGCAGAGTTGTTATTTTTCATGAACAGGTTGAAGATAGAAACGAAGTTTCTAGCAGTGATAGACACATTTCTTCGCTGATAGAAGTGAACAGTGAAGAAGATGAAGAGCAGGAGCAGGAGCAGAAATAGGAAGAAGTAGCAGCAGATAGTGTAATAAGTGATGATGCAAGCCCGGAAAGTGCTAAAATAGATAGAGTTGAGGTAAGCCCTCTACCTAGAAGATCAGGTAGGAAGACTAGACTACCTGCTAGATTGATAGACTATGCTTTAATGTCCAAAATTTTAAACATTGTAGAACCCGCAAACTATGAAGAAGCAAGTAAATCAGATGAATGCAGGGCTACAATGCATGAGGAAATTGAATCAATATATAGAAACCATACTTGGGACTTAGTTGAGTTGCCTGAAGGAAAAACCCCTATAGGGTGTAAGTGGTTGTATAAACCGAAGATAAATGCAGATGGGACTGTAGAAAAATTCAAAGCTAGACTGGTAGCAAAGCGTTACTCACAGCAAGAAGGGATAGATTTCGATGACACCTTTGCCCCTATAGCTAAATTAAATACAATTAGAATGCTAATTTCTTTAGCAGCAAAACATGAATGGAAGCTACACCTGCTAGATGTTAAGTCTGCATTTCTAAATGGTGAATTAAAAGAAGAAATCTATTTAGTACAGCCTCCTAGTTTTGTGAAAAAGGGGCAGGAGCATTTAGTATGTAAATTGCATAAGGCACTTTATGGTTTGAAACAAGCACCCAGGTCATGGTATGAGAAAATTGATTCATTTTTTATAGAGCATGGTTTTCATAGGAGCCTCAATGATCCAAACCTATATACCAAGTTAAATAAGCAGAGGCAGATTATTTTGATTTCTTTGTATGTGGATGACATGATCATAACAAGAAATGCAAATAATTTGATCAAAGAAATCAAGCAGCAAATGTCACAAGTATTTGAAATGAAAGACCTTGGAGATCTTCATTATTGCCCAGGTTTGGAAGTATGGAGAGATTCTGGTCAAACTTTTCTTACTCAAGGGAAGTATGCTAGAACCCTGTTGGAAAGATTTAGAATGGAGCAGTGCAAAACAGCAGCAACACCATTGCAGCAAAATCTCAAGTTAAGCAGTGACGATGGCACAAAACAGGTGGATGCCACTTTGTATAGACAACTAGTGGGAAGTTTGATATATCTCACGACAACGAGACCTGATCTCGCATATTCTGTTAGTGTGCTAAGCCAATTCATGTCCAAACCACTTGAAAGTCACTGGATTGCAGCAAAATGTGTGTTGAGTTACCTTAGTGGTACTTGTAATTATGGTTTTTTATACATTGACATTTCTGATGTTACTTTAGCAGGTTATTCAGATTCTGATTGGGCAGGTAACCTGGATGATAGAAGGTCAATCACAGGTTATGCATTTAGTACTGGATCTGGGGTTATTTCGTGGAGTAGCAAAAAGAAAAGTATTGTAGCACTATCATCATGTGAAGTTGAGTACTAAGCATTGTGTGCAGCCACATGCGAAGCTATTTGGTTGAGGAGATTGCTCAGCGATGTAGGCGAAGGACAAAAAGAATCTACCAGCATCAAAACTGACAACCAGAGCACAATCAAGCTTGCATACAATCCAGTTTTCCATAAAAATACCAAACATATTGACACTCAGTTTCACTTTGTTCGAGAAAAGATACAGTCTAAAGAAATATATGTGGAGTATTGTAACACTTGTGATAATTTAGCTTATATTTTTACTAAGCCTCTAGGGCGAGTAAAATTTGAATTATTTAGAGGGATGTTAAGAGTGCAGAATAACCCTTTCTCCATTAAGGGGGAGTTAAAAATAATCAATATTATTTTTGTATTAATGGAGAAATGGTTACATAGTTGTAACGTATCTCCTTAGTTTAGGATTTGTTCCTAGAGTTTAGGAGTTTGTTCACAACTATCTGATTTCTAGTGATGTATTTAATATTGTAATATTCATTTGATGTAATGTAGAGTGAACAGAGAGAGACTCTTCTTTGTTTGAGTGCAGCCTCAAGGTGTAGTACACACCTGAGAGCTGCAACTCCTTCATTTAATTCAAAGTCTGATTTTTATCTCTATTTACCTATTATGATGGATGGAGTGTCCCACAAATTCTGTTTATCATAATTTTCGAAGGATGAAAGCATGCAACCGCAGCTACCTGGGTGGACAAAAAAATATAATAACACATCAAAAATCAATTAAGATTACACGAAAATTTCCCAACAATCTACCAAAAAACAAAACATATGTTTCCTTCCATGAAATTAAATTTATTAAGGGGAAAGCTCAAATCTGAGTGGAGAAAAGTTTAGCATACCAAGAATGAAATCATACATGATTTTTCCATAGAATAAATGGCTAAAATCGTCATCTCTATGAATCCAAAGCTTTCGGATAGCCTCTGAGTAACTGTAGACATCACCTATATAAAAACACAGAACAAATATATACAGACAAACATGTGCATCGACCATCCACATGACCAACCCTACCGTTCAGAGTGCTAAAGATATGAGAGGAATGAAATGAATGCTTTAAAACTATATGTGGTTTTATAGACAAATTAGGCACTCATCGGTTACCGTTCGTAGGAAAATCAGTTACCGGAACTAAGGCATTCTGCACGTCGGAATGACAAGAAAGGCAAGTGTGACGGAATGAAACTACTTCATTGCGTGACGGTTTTTTAGGCATGCGCAGGGAGGGAGCGGGGATCACATAATCGATGTGCTTAATGGAAAGAAAGAGATCCAATCTCTAGGGAAGCTACGTCGTTATTAGCCTTTTTCGCCAACGTTACATGCACATCGTAACGGTTACTTCAGAAATTTGAAACCTTTTGGAATTTGAAACGACATTCACCAGCTAGTTAATCTTTGATCTGCATTTCAACTAGTTTAAGTACTCCGTAGTAAAACTGGCCAGGTATTTTGCCCTCCGGAATTGATTATGTCACGGAATTGTTGGTCGGACGTCAATTTTGACGGCGATCAACCTGAAATAGCGTTTTTGAGACATACGCAGGGAGGGAGCGGGGACCATGGAACCACATGCGTTTCTTGGGCGTGTTAACAGATGATGGTACTCGAAAAAAGCAGATCCAATCTGCAGGGAAGTTACATCGACATTGCCCCATTTCGCAGGGATTAGATTGGAGTTGTAGTGAAATTATTGTAGATAATTTCCCCGAATATTTATACGGTGATGTATATGAATCGTTTTATTTATCTGCTTCATTTTTCCTTCCCTTTCGAGCACGCCCCTTTTCCTTTTGATGTGGGTAATGTTATTGTGAGTCAATCGTAATAATGTTATATTTTTTTTTATGGATATATAAATTTAATTTAATCACTAAAATAACACTTAAACTAAACCACTAAATAACTAAATAACGTAAAAACTGAATTAAAATTTACTTTGATATTCCCTTTACTTATAAATGTTAATTTAATTTTGAATTAACAAATCATTGACATCTATAAATTTTAATTTAATTGTGAGCTAGCAAATTAAATCATTGACATCTATAAATTTTAATTTAATTGTGAGCTAGCAAATTATTGACATTTCTTTCAAGATGGTCCATAATTGTTTTTAAGACTAATTATAAATATATAACACATGAATTAGATCTATTTAACCTTCTCAATAAACTACCTCATTTTCCAAATCTTGGATTAGAGTGAAGATGGAAGTTAGAGTATTTTATTCATCAAAGATGAACTTCACAACACTTTGATACCATCAATAATGTGCATTACCTCATATATATTATATAATTACCCCTTAACATAAGTACAAAAGAAGAATAACATGACTACCCATAGATATGTAAGAACAATAAATTATAAGTTAGCTTTTCCCCATATAAAACATGATAACATTTCTTTTTATATATATATATATTATTTCCATCTAATAGATAAGGGATTCTTTTAAAAAATTATTAAAAATTGTCCAATAGTAAAATAATGTTTTGTAAATTAAAATATGAAAACCCCAATATACATATTTCAAAATTTCTATTTAATTAAAAAATAACTCAATATTCCCAAACATGTGGATATTTATGAGGTCAAGGTCTTTATATATTTTTGAGGTAGAGATCTTTGTAGATGTAGAAATAATATTAAAAGTAATTACAAACTCCCTATCATGTGGAGTTAGAAAGTTAAATATCTTTCTATCTATAACTTTTAACAGAATGAGATAAAACGTTATTGTAATATAAAATGTAGAACTTGCAATATTGCTATTCTTTTGAAGTGGCCAATTTATTGTTCAATAGATAACATTTTATCAAGTTACATTCAAATTTTAAAAGGATTGGCCCAAAAAATAGCATATACTAGGTGGGAAAAATGATAGTGACTCAATAGCCTACATTTATTTCTTGTGCATGTCTATATTGTTTCCTCTTTTTATTTTGGTCTATTCAGGGTAAGTGAATAGAATATCAAAGTAATATTTTTTCAAAATATTTCATAGCACATACCTACACAAATTCCATTAGGGTGATGGAAGGATTTAAACACAACTGCAGAAAAATATTGGTAAATAAAAGGATTTTCCTTGCTATTATATATGATTTTCCTGAGATTCATATGACACAATAAACTCTCTTTTAATAATTACTTCAACAACTTCAAATCTCTTACTATAATCATAAATGATGGCAAGTGAAAAATAAATGTAATTATAAATGTTCATCTATTTTTAAATGTGCACTACATAAAATTTATCGTTAGTAGAGGATTAATCAAATCCACTTGTAAGACTTTTGTTTTTCTTAAACCAAAACAAAAATAGACAATCAAGAACTTCAAAATATTGTCTTTTGTTGTTACACAAGATATAATCATTTCAAAAATTCTAGAGTTAAACTAATTAGAACATGTCTCCAAAGAATTGAAGGGACTAAGCTTGAGGAAAAAATTATTCACCTAACAACTTGAGCTAGGATCATTTCACCCACTTTTCATATGGTTTTTTTCTTGAGATTCATATGGCACCAAGAAATGTCGTTTGATGTCTACCTGAATAACTTCTAATTCCTTACTATAATCATAAATCATAACAAGTGGAAAATAAATTATATTATAAATGTTCATATGTTTTCTTATGGACTGCATAAACATAATCATCACTAGATGACCAACCAAATCCACTTGTAAGATTTTTCTTTTCTCTTTATTAAATAAGAAGAAAATAGAGAATCTGTAATGTTGAAACATTATCTTCGACTATTACACAAGATATAACTATTTCAAAAAATTTACAAACAAACCAAATAGAACATGCCTCTAGAGAATTGAAGGCACTCTACTGGAGAAAGTCTTCACCTAACCACTTGAGCTAAGGTCATTTGACCCAATTTTAATGTTCCTTTTTTCAACCAAATAGTTATGGGAGAACCCAACAGAACTCATTTATATGACTTTCTTTCCCTATTTTCACAAAGTATAGCATGTCTCTACATATTTGAATCCACCACAGTGAGAAAGACAATATGTGCTGCTACCGCTTGAGTTAAATTCCTTCGGCACCAAATTGCCATATTCTTACCAATATTATGATACATATTTTCCTTAAAAAAATAGATATGAACATTTAATAAGGAAACGATGGTATCACATTATGTCACCAATTCTAGTTAAGATAAACTTAAGCAAACTACAGAAAGAAATAATTATTTTAAAAATATACAAGCTCCATAACTTTGCACCAATTAAAGATAATAATATTATATTGTAAATTTGCAATGACTATAGTGATACCATTGTATCCCATTCTATAGTACAAAGGTTCAATCATTAATGTGTATATGAAAAGTGATTATGTTATATTGTAATAATTAATTATAAATTTTCTAAAATGTACATTTTGCAATGATAGGGGGTATATATAGTTTACACCTTAGAATCGATGATTTTAAACATTTTTTTGCATATATATAATGCTAAAATTATCATAGGTGAATTATTAGTACTATTATTATTATTAAAATAAAATAATAATAATAATGTAACACTCCTCCATTTTATGTAAAACTCTTAACCTAAGTTAAGAAAAGCTAGGTTTCATGTGTAAAAAGGAATGTAAATACTTTATTATTAAATAAAATAATTTAATCACTTGGAAAACCAAGACACCAAGAGATGAGATTCTTGCCAAATTTCATTGGTGAATGGGAAGGGATAATTTCTCATGATAAGACTTCTAGATACAATCCTAGATAAGATTAATCGATTGGAGATAAACATCCATTAAGCTACTTAGATGGAGAAAGATGCTAATTTAAAAAAAAAAACATAAAAGGCTTGCGGGATTTTCTGGGAAAATCCTAGGCAAATAGATGAAAATATCAATAAAACCGGGACATCGCTAATGGAAACTACATCATGAAAGAGCATATTAAAATCTCATTGAAGTGATCAACAAGAGGCAGTGGATCTATGGCAAGAAATATTGGCTCGAGGGTGAACTAGAAGAAGACAGTTCTAGTTTCGCCTGTAGTGCTTTGTTTTCCCAATGACATTCTTTCAGATAATCTAGTTTCCATGGGATGTTCAGCACATTGACTCTTTGAGTTTTCCTTGCTATGAGATGATTATATATGAATACATGTGAAAATTTTGTACATAAATGTAAACCAAGTTAAATTTAGTGATGGAACATAATATGTGGGCTTTATGCAATAATTTTTATGTTCTCACAATTTAACTTAAGTGATCTCGATTTTTAAGATGGTGAATAGTTATGGATGAGATACTATAATAAATATATAATTATATATATATAATATATATATATTATATATATATAATATATAGATTAAGGTCTAAGGCTTGAAAATGTATAACTTATGGTTCAGGTTAACTATGCTATGCATTATGCATTATCGAGTGAATTGCGTCTATTGAGGCTCATATAGGATAAGATATATGTCAATATTCTTTCAACTATGCCTGTAGGACTATGACAAAATGATATATGGAAAATGCTAGCTATAGTGAATTTATGCAAACAATTCAATTAATGCTTGTATGAAGTCATCAAATTACTGTAATTATGAATGCATAATCTCATGATGTTGAATTCCCCTGATTGATTCCGCCCTCGGAGTTGTAATGTATGCACAAGAAATGTTGAAGGGTTTATTTATGCTAAAGTAGATAAGTCCATTAATTGAACCTAAAGTTCCACATCGTGGATCAAGTAAAGAATCATAGTTAGTTAGTGGTGTGGCACACAAGGGGTATGCCACAAGTAGTATGAGAGCTCTGAGTTTAAACATTTTGGCCTATGGGTCAATCCACCTCTATAATATATAAATGAGTTTTTATTAGGTTTTGTTACAAAGAGTTATAGAGTAGTCTCCTAAAGTATTATATTTCATAACCATTGAAATTAAAATTTAAAATGATTTATTGGAGGGGGATGCTGAAGCAATAGTATATATATAATATATATATATATATTGAAATTGAAGAAAGGTGAACTAGGTTTGTAAAACATGGATTGGGTATGGCTAAAGGAATATTTAAGTGGGAGTAGAAACTTCTATATTTCTTGTCAATGCATGTAACAATTGTGTTTCAAATTTCATAAAGGGATAAATTAAAATATGAATAATTTTGTCCTGTTGACCAAACCTTCATCCTGTCTAAATTACATAATACCACAAGTCAAATAGTTACAAAATATCACGAGTCAAGTCAAACAAGTGTGTTATGGATGCAGCCAACAAATAACCTTTTGTGCTCCATGTGTTCATATAATAGTTTGTGCTTTAATTATTAGAATTAATTCTCATAAGAATGTGTATATTTTTAGTTTGCACATTACAACTAAAAGTGAAATCCTAATAACCAAATCAACATTAATAGATACTAGTTCTAGTGTTGATTTGAATATCGAAATTTACGATGTCCACAAAGGCATGGAGAAAATGATGGGGAAACGAACTTGCTTTTTGAAATTGATTTCTTCGGAGAGATACCTAGAATATCATTTAGTCCATACACCTAATGTCTTTTTTTGATACGCCTAGCCATCCATTTCGTGGTCTCATTGAATATAGCAGAAGCCATGAATATTTTTATCTTGATTATTTAATATGAACTTCCTTGATTGATTATTTAGAAAGAAAAATCACAAGTTTTGCTTAGCACAATGCATTAATACTTGAACAACAAGGATCTTCTTATATTAGTGAGAGTAGATGAGTGTATTAGCTTGTGCTTGTGAATGCTAGAATAGATTAATGAATATATGAAGGAACATAATATGTGGGATTTATGCAATAATTTGTATGTTGTCACATCTTTAAACTTATGTGCTCTCTCGGTTTTTAAGATGCTAAATAGTTATGGATATGGATACTATATCTATATATAAATATATATATATATAATATATTATATATATATATAATAATATGATGTATGTATGTATGTTGTATGTATGTACGGTATGTTGTATGTTGTATGTATTATGTTGTAGTATGTAGTATGTATGTATGTATGTATTATGTATGTAGTAAGTATATGTATGTATGTATGTAATAATGTATGTAGTAATATTAAGGTCTAAAGGCTTGAAAATGTAAATTATGGGTCAGTTATCTATGTTATGCATTATGCATTTCGAGCTGAAGCGTCACTGACACTCATATAGCATAAGATATATGTCAGTATTCTTTCGACTATTCCTGTAGGATTATGACATTGATATATGGCAATGCTAGATATAGTGTATTTATGCTAAAAATTCAATTAGTTGTTGTATGAAGTCATTGAAGTACTGAAATTCTGAATGCATAATATCATGAGTTGAATTCCCATGATTGATTCTTCCCTTGGAGTTGTAATGTATGCACAAGAAATGTTGAAGGGTTTATTCATGCTATAATAGATAAGTCCATTAATGAAACCTAAAGTTCCACATCATGGATTAAGTAAAGAATCATAGTTAGTTAGTGGTGTGGTGCACAAGGGGTATGTCACAAGTAGTATGAGAGCTCTACGTTCAAATATTTTGTCCTATTGGTCGATCCACCTCTATAAGATATAAATGAGTTGTTATTAGGTTCTGTTACAATGAGTTCTAGAGTAGTTCCTTAAGGTATTATAATTCATAATCATTGAAATTAAATACCACGATTCAAATAGATACAACATATCACGAGTCAAGTAAAACAAGTGTGTTATGGATGCAACCAACAAATAACCTTTTGTGCTCCATGTGTTCATATAATATTTTTTTCTTTAGTTATTAGAATTAATTCTCATAAGAATGTATATATTTTGAGTTTAAACATTACAACTAAAAGAGAAATCCTAATAACCAAATCAACATTAATAGATACTAGTTCTGGTGTTGATTTGAATATCGAAATTTATGATGTCCACAGAGGTATGGAGAAAATGATGGGGAAACGAAATTGCTTTTTGAAATTGATTTCTTCGGAGAGATACCTAGAATATCATTCAGTCCAGACACCTAATCCCCTTTTTTTGATATGCCTAGCCATCCATTCCTTGGTCTCATTGAATATAGTAGAAGCCAAGAATATTTTTATTTTGATTCTTTAATATGAAGTTCCTTGATCGATCATTTAGAAAGCTCATGCTTGTGAATGCCAAAATAGATTAACAAATATAGCTTCCATATATACTTGGCCATGAATGATGCCAAATAAATCATATGGTGTCGAGTCCGTAGAATTCACTTGGGGACTCCTACTTATCTCCATGTTACATAGATATACGATACGCCATAGGGACATTGACAAAGTACATACAGACTCTCCACATTCTGTGCGAGTCCAACCCTGTCTCTCAGATCTTAGAAAATTGGAATAATTCGAGATGGTAGGATCCAAGAAACCAAAGAGTCTTGTGGGAAACTTGTAAAATTAAATAATTTAGGATATTTCCTCAAGTCCCTCCATTGTAGAACTAGTTGTATGTGTTGTGATTTTCCTAGCTGTTGTGAAAAGGGAATCAAAGCTAGCAAGAGAATTCACTCGTGAGAGATGTTTTCTTTGGGATAAGTACATATTGGGATCATATTTATTGAAAGGGTTAATGGTTCCTACCCAACCTTATCAAGATGGTTTGATACCCTTAGGGTTGTTACAATAATTTACTTTA
>APFE030416825.1:0-46842 GCA_000404065.3 Pinus taeda
CTTGGAGGTGAGGTCTAGGCCTCCTTTTATTGTTTATGGAGGGGCTTCATAAGAAGGTAATGATTCCTATTTTGGAGGGAGGAATATAATAAAATTTGAATTGTTTTGAAAGCTTGAAGCCTAAGTAATCAAGTTTTATTTTTTAACTTGAACCAAAAACCCCTCATGCCTTATTGCCTCAAAAATTTAATCTTTGAAACCCTTCATGAATCATTTTGTCCACTATTTTGATGAAAAAATCTACTTCCTTGATTTGAATAATGAGATGGCAAATGATGGAGTGCCACATTACCATCCATTTGGGGTTTGTACCCACAAATTGCGTCCTTTGACTTCAAACAAGCATAACTCACAAATCGTGGAGGCTCTCTTGGCATGCCACAAACCACCCGAAACAACTCGATGAGGATAATCCAACAAGAATGATATGGACTCAAGACATCATGAATTGCTATATCATTTTGGTCGAAAAAAGCGGGGCATCTCCTAGTGCTACTTGGGTTGACATCAATGACAACCACATATCAACGATTAAGTGAAGCAAAACTTTATAACCTCTAACTCTTTAAGGTGATCTAATGTATGTGTTACAATGGAATTTGGATCAGTGAATTAATGATTGGAACAAACACTACATAATGCCTTAAAAATAAATTGTACACTAATCTATAGCCTATCACAAATTGTGAATCTAATAAAAAAACAAAATCAAAACAAATAAATCTTACATATCCAATGTGACCTTGAAAAAAAAATCAAACCCTTCTATTATTACAATGCTTTTAAACACTTACTATACTACATGCATGGTATAACACATTTAGTTTGCCAGGGTATTAGTTTGTCTTTGACCAAAAAATTATGACACTTATCCATAGTTTAACATTAGGAATTCAATTTTTATAATTTTTTATTACTATTGAAATTTATTTATTTGTAAGGTGATTGGTTGAGGTCTTATTATGGGTTGTTTAGTAACTTCCATTTCTATTAGTTAATAGTTTTTAGTTTTTAGTTTTATTTCCTTTTTATTTAACTTATTGATTTTCTCTTTTCTTTTTTCTATTATTTCTATTTTATGAATTATAAATTTTTCGCAATATTTTCAGTTTAAGTGACTTATTATTTTCTGAATTCAGGCTTCTGTGATCCATGTTAGAAATCTTATAGGAGAAAATTTTGCTAATGTGTTTCAAACTAATAAGTGTGGTTCATCATCAAGCCCAGATGAAGATGCAGACCATGGCACAAACTTAAATAGAGGGCGATGTAGAGACCAACAGATCTAGAACCAGCAAGTGTGGTTCATCATCAGGACCAAATGAAGATGCAGACCATGGCACATGCTTAAATAGAGCGCAATGTAGAGACCAAAAGATCAGATATGTTAAATAGAGCGCAATGTAGAGACCAAAAGATTTGATCTTTTGGTCTCTACATTGCGCCTATTTTTTAAAAACAGAAAAAAAAATCCGTGATCTTTTGGTCCCTCTACATTGGCCCTAATTTAACAAATCTTTGTTTCTCTACATTGCACTCTATTTCAAGCCTGTTGCCATGTCTCATCTCATTTGGTCCCTGATGATGAACCACAACTTGCTTGTTCACACGTCGAACAAATATTTTCTCCATGTGATTTAACATAAAAGACTCTTTTTAATGACTTATTATTATATTTTATATATAATCTATATATATATATCTATATTAAATTATAGACAAAAATATATAAATAATAATAATATATATATAATATATATAATAATATATATATAGTATTATAATTTAAAAAACACACAACACAATAAATATATAATTTTAAATATAAAACAATGATAATTAAAATCATATTTCATTATTTTGTTTGAGCCATTTAACAATATAATATTTTATTAGTTAAATTTTATTTTTTGTGATGAAATCCTTTGTCTTTATTTTTTTTGTTTCATAAGTTAATATTTAATACTAAGTGACAAATACTAATTAATATATAACTTTTGTTGCTTCTAAAAATTAAATCTTATATAAATAAATAATACTATTAAAAATATAAATATTAGAACTTAAGTAATCAAAAGCATTCATAATACATACATAATACATATGGTGTATGTCTCACCAATGACACCAACTTCGAAATGAGCCACTCACAAGGAGAAAGAAAACAATCAAGCCCTTTAATATTTTATAAGAAAGAAGATTATATTTAATTGAATTGCTGCATTAAACAATTTAATATGCGAATCAATTCTTTTGCAGTGTCTAAGAATCGTTCATTGCACTTTAATTTAAGCTACTAAACAATTAAGGTTTGAATGTGGGATAGAATATCATCAAAATCCTTGCTCACGGGTATCCTTCAACTAAACAATTTAGCCTTTCCATATTGAATATGGTAATAGTACCAGTCTTGAGCCTTATCATGTAAAATTTCTTTGACCAAGCCATTATTGCATGGGACTCCATTACCACATGCAAAACATGGGATGCCCAGTGAATCCACACCACTGACCTTAATGTATAAGTAAAGTGATAAGAATTATTCTTCATCATGGGGATGGCATCCCATTCCAAACAAACCCTAATGCCAATAAAATTAATTCCAAAGCAACACAATGGACTTTAGACACGCATAAATTCAAAAGCAAAAGAGCCTAATAAAACCAAGTATCAAACTCATCACACCTCGCTCAATTATGTTGAAACAGAGTCCTCAATATTATAAAAATATGATACGTGGCTATCAAATCTCCCCTCATCGATTTCAAGCATCCATGCTTAAATATTTTCTTCCATCTTGTCCAATCATGAAAGTTGAATGCACCTTCATATAATAACATTCACACATTCTTAATAATCTATATCTTTTATGATATCATATAATAAAAAAATATGACCAGTGGCTCTCAAAACTCCCTTGCTCATGGATTTCAAGCATCATGCTTAAATATTTCTTCCATCTTGTCCATTCACATATTTTTAATAATCTATATCTTTTATGATATAATTTATTTTAAATTTGGTTTTGTTATTTAGATTCGTTTCAAAAATCAATATAACAATGTTTTAAAAAATTTTATTTATTTTCCATAAATATTTTACATTAGTTTATAATGAAACTGTTATTTATTATAAATATGCATGATATTACATAAAAAGCACATCCATGAACCCAATACACATTTTCAAAATCTTCATTGATATCATTTTTTTAAATCTATTATCTAAGATAGAAGAATTTAATAAGATAAAAATATATATATAAAATTATTTAAATATCTATTATATTAAATAAATTGATTATTAGCTTTAGAACGAAAAAAAAAAAAAAAAAAAAAAAAAAAAAAAAAAATTAATTATATTATATAAGATATATAATGAACAGATAGTACATCAAGAGAGCTTAAGGAAGCTGGAGCTATCTATACAAAATTTATCTAGATGAGATGAAAAACATGATATTCCACAGAGGGAGACAAGTTGTCCATCAAGATAGTCAGCCATTTCAGCTTGTAGATAGAAGACAGAACATAGTTCATGAAGGAATAAAAGATCCTATGCGATAATCAACAATGTTCAAAATTGTCGTTTTAACTTCGACCAGTCCATAAACAGAAAAATTTCAGTAGACTAGAGAGATCAAAAGAACAAAAAAACAGTGCATACCTGGATTCAGCAAAATAGAAGTACCAGGGATGGAAAATTCCTGGATGGAGAAAATTTCCGCATCAGATGTTACCTTCATGTTCCGAATACCTAATTCCGATTGAAGACCTTTCTTGGATAAAATGTCAGCTTGTTGGTTCTGAGATCTGTATATATGTTGAATGGAGCATCCTTCCATCCTCCTCCAAAGATACATGATTTTGTCCATCCAACCTCCAAGATGAGGTTTACTGATATGGTTCTTTCCCGATACATAATCAACCATGACTTTGGAGTCTTCGTAAATTGCAAGGGACTGTATGTTTAGGAAATGGCAAAATGAGAGAAGACCCGCAAGAGCCATCGCCTCGGCTTTGGAATTGGAACCCTTCCCCCCATTCCAGGAAATAAGATATTGTAGATTTTCATCCGTAATGATGTGAACCCCACAACCACAAGAGCTATTTTGTGCTGCTCCGTCAAAGTACGCTCTTGGAAGCATGTGTGATCATGTGTTTGCTCTCTTTGATTGGACTTTTTTCTCTTGGAAGATTTTGTAGGTAAAGAGTTATAGAGTGATACAATACTATATAGTATTCACGGATTCCCATGAAAGGCTCTTTTATGTCCTTGAAAATTATATTATTCCTCCATCTTCGTGTGCACCAGAGGGAAATAATAACTAAAGGCCTCTAGGATTCTTTCTAACCACTCCACCAAAAGAAGGCTTCTTTGTAGAGGTATAAGCAATATGAGGGAAACCATATAAATCAGCCAGGGCGCGCCATAGTTGTTGAGTTTTCTGACATTGAAAGAACATGTGATAGTTGCTTTCCTTAGCAGAATTGCACATTTAACAGAACCCAGGCCCGTGCCAACTCCTCTTTTGCAAATTATCCCATGACATATTTTTGTTGTGGAAGACCAGCCATGAGAAATATATTGTTTTGGAAGGACATCCAGATTTCCAAAATATTATTGGAAAAATTGGGCTAGTAAGAGTAGCCTTTAATCTTATCAGGTTTGAGTAAATGTCTTTTACACGTACGGGGACAATTCCTTTTGTGTCTTTCTCGATGAGGACGTCATCTTCCAAGGATCGATAAATGCCACAGTTTCTCAAACAGTCTCTGATCTTCTTCCACTGCCATGCCAATACATCAGACATCCCCAATATGCCAGTGTCTTTCCAAAAAGGGAAAGGGCCCTGCCATGCTGCAATAAGTTTGTCCCAAGTGAAATAACCCTTCCTATGAAGAAAATTTAGAAGCATGTCAGGCAAAATGATATCCTCTCATCGGCTAAAGAATGGATCAATCCTAATGAGTATTTTGTTGCCAGACTGGAACCTCCATACCAAATTTCTTAAGAAATATGGTTCTACCTTGCGGAAACTCATCCATATTGCCGATCTGTAAGAAGATCCAATCCTTCCCAACCTGTGATAGTATGAAATATCCTTGTTGACCATATATTTCTTTTTTATTGTATTGCTCCATGGACCCTCTCCATAAATCCCTCTCCACAGAGACTTGCATAATAGTGCCTTTCCAAAGGTCCGCACATCCAGAACGCCCCATCCTCCAAAATTCTTTGGCAAAGAGATATCTAATAGTTTAGATAGGTGATATTTTCTTTGTTCTGACTGGCCACCCCATATAAAGTTTGCAGTTAGCTTGTTCATCATCTGAATGATACTTGTAGGAAGAAAAAATAAGAGAGCCCAGTATACAGCAAGTTGTGTTAGAATTGATTGACCTAAAATAACTCTGCCTGCCAATGAAAGGCATTTGTATTCCCACGCTGAAATCTTTTTATAATACCTGTCTAGTATCCATTGCCAGTCCAATTTAGAATATCCCTTATCTTAAAATTGGAATCCTAAGTATTTCATTCCATCCTTGATGGATTGCGCCTCTATCCCGAAAAAAGAGGATATACATTTTATGAGTTCCAAATTAACATCATTGTGGTAGAAAGCTGATTTGGATTCATTTATTTGTAATCCTGTAGCTTTTTGAAACCTTTTCAAGATGTCATGTAAACAATTCCAAGTGAGTCTACATAACATTCCAAATATAAGTATGTCGTCGACGAATAAATTATGTGATATATAATTGTTCCTGCAAATCTTCAATGGACGACACCTGTTTTTGCTAACTACCTTGTTAATATGGAGACTTAATGAATTCATTGCCAAGATAAATAATAGGGGGGATAGGGAACAACCTTGACGCAGTCCTTTGGCAGCTAAAAAATAATAGGAAGGAATCCCATTTATAATGATGGCATAATTAACTTGCTCGACACATGCCATGATCCAGTTTATCATATTAGATTTCAAACCAATTTTTGCAATTAAGCATCTGATGAAACCCCAGTCTAGGCAATCATATGCCTTTCAAAGATCAATTTTTGATATGACTAGTATGCATGGTGAACAAGCTTTCTTGTGTGTTTGCAACAACGTCCAAAATATTCCTTCCTTTTAAAAAACCATGATGATCCTTCGTTAAAAATCTAGATAAAGTAACTTTAATTCTTTCAACGATGATTTTTGAAATGATTTTGAAGGAAATATTACAGAGGGATATAGGCCTGAAATCTTGAAAGGATTCTACTTCCAATTTCTTTGGAATGAGTGCTATTAGAGTGGAGGAAGTGAGTTGATGTATGCTACCTGATATTCTAGAGCCTTCAACCATCCTTAGCAAATCATGTTTAATGAGGTCAAAGATATGGATGAAGAATTCAATCGTCCAGCCATCTGGGCCTAGACACTTATCCTTCTTGAAGGGTTTCATGACTTCTAACAGTTCTTCCTTTGTTATAGGCTGGAAAAGACATTCATTTTGTGCATCATCAAACATTTGTTGGTATAGGTCAATGCCCCATAAAATGTTATGTATCCTGCTATCTCCAGATCGCTTGTATTGGTTTTCAAAAAATTTCACAGCTTCATTTGAAATGTCTTGTTGTGAGTATAGGGAGCCTCCCTGATCGTCATTTATCTTCCATTTAGTGTTTTTCTCTCGTTTGGAATTTGCAAACCTATGAAAAAAATTTGTGTTCCTGTTGCCTTCTTTAAGCCAAATAACTTTGCTTTTCAGTCTCCATGATGCTTCTTCCTGATCCAGAATCTTTTGCTTTTTCCTTTCAAGCTCTTTTATACGACATCTCATATTAAATGGAAGTAAGTGAGCAGCCAAAACTCCAGAAATGTTGTCTAGTTCCATTTGTATTTCCCAAAGAGCCATCCTATTAAGTTGTCTTTTCTTATATTGCCATTCTTTAACAATCTTTCTAATGGAAGAAAGCTTATCCCTAAAAGTCATATAAGGGGGCATGTTATCTCTAGAGGATAAATCATTCCAGGAACTTATTATAAATTCATTGAATTTTGGATCTTCTAGCCATGACCTATGAAACTTAAACGAGTACCCTTTTCTAAAACCCTTTTCTATCCAACTAAGAAATATCGGTCTATGGTCCGATATAAAGCAATTTCCAATGGTTGAGGTCGGCATACCCAGTCTGTCAATGATGCTAACATGTAGAATAAATCGATCAAGTCTTTTAGCAATATATGCCCCTTCTATCCTTCCATTGTCCCATGTAGGTTACATTCTGGGTGGGCTTATGTCAACAAGATTTCTATGTAACAGCTCATATCTGATGCGATTAGTGTTGAGCCTCAAACCTGCACCTTCCTATACACCCTCTTAGCCCTCATTCTCCACTCACTTCATTCATCCAGTGATAAAATCATTGCATTATAGTCTAAAAAGAATTGGGTTATATGGTTTCTGATATACTAATGACCTGTTGTTGGTTTAGTTTTGTTCATGCAGCTGCGGAAACTTGTCAGTTTCCGCAGCCAGCACAGGATTCTGCAGCTATTTTGTTAAAAGTTGTGCTCCAGGTGTCCTCTGAAGAAACGAGCTACATGGGAAAGCTCCAGGTGGCGGCGACATGGAACGTGTCCCTTCAAATCGGCCAAATCATCCATAAGAGGTCGTGGTCAACCAAAGTCAAAGACAAGGCCAGCCAAAGAGTTTAGCGGTGGCACGTCACTGTTTTGGGCACGTGAATGATACGTGGCATAGTTCTTAGCTCACGAAGGCACCAACACACCTGGAGATCGTTCCTAAAACATGAATCTAACAACCAACCACTCCGAAGATTTAAGAAACATGACGACAGTTACACTAGATCTCGGCTGAAGAGATCTACGTGTCTATGGCAACGCAGTAAATAGCGTAGAAGTTGTTAGTTAGCTGTAGTATTTTTGCATTATAAATAACGCGTCATTGAACGCTATGAAGAAGCTTTTTGATATGTATGAACCTTGAACTGTTTATGTAATTTCCGCGCTGCTGGTTATCTTATCACCCCACTGTTTTATATGTTGTTGTTTTAATACATGAGAAGACTTTTCTGAAGATAGCCGTGTGATTATTTGATTGGCTGAAGTGGTAGAGGGCCCCTGCACGCTGAAGCCTTGTAAAGTGTTTATTTAGTTTTCATTATGTTTTTGTTTTTTATCATTAGCTTGTACATAATATGTTGTTTTATGTTTCTGTTGTTCATATCTTCACCTTTGTTTTCTTAGAGCTATAAACTGATCAGTGCTTTTCTGCAGGTTTTCTTAGGCAACCCGGGCAATTTTTCAATCTTTTTGATAACTTTTGGCATATGAGATCATCTTGTCCTTCCTGCTAACATTCATTTTTTTTGAAGTTTAAATTCAGCATTGTCCTTTTCAAGTTGTGGTTTGCTTGTTTATTTTTCTGCTACTTAAATATCATAATGCTCATCAATTTATGATTTCTCTCTGTGGTCAAATGACGATATCAGCAGGAAATCAGAAAATTACTAACTGTAGTGTGATTTAGTAGTCATATTGCTTACTCATGGTTTCTTTCCATAAAGTAGATTGAGCTGAATGGTAAAGGACTAGAAGAGTTCAAGTAGTGTGATTAGTTTCCTTTCTGCAATTTACATTTAGTTATCATATTGCTTGACATGTTCATGATTACTTTTCCCCAAGGTAGATTGAGCTGAGGGGTAAAGGATTTGAAGAATTCAAGTAGTGTGATTAGTTTCCTTATGCAATTTAGTTTCTTGAACAGTTAAATATCATATTGCTTAACTTGTTTATGATAACTTCCCATCAGGTAGATTGAGTCGAAGGGCAAAGGATCTAAAAAGTTAAAGTAGTGTGAGTTAGTTGCTTTACTTTAAGTTTGAGTTGTTTTTCAAGTTTTTGCTTTCTTTTCATTTTCAGCAGCAAGGATACTGGGCCATTGCCATTAGTTCACTTTTTGATGCATTTTTCTCTTAAGAATTGGTTTCTTTTTAGTTACTGTAAAGCTTTCTTTTGAGCATTTTTCAAGTTTAGAAACCATCACCATTTACACTCCACGCACTTCACACTTCACTTTCATCACCACACATTAAGAAAAGAATAAAATCTAAAAACAAACTAAAGTAAGAAAAAGGTTAACTAAGCACATATGGTGCATGACACTTCATCAGTTTACGATACCCGGATTGATAATTTATGTAGAGCAATTTAAGACGTTAAATTGACTAGACAAAAGTTTCAGACCCCATTTCGCCAAACTGGGTCCCGCCGGTAAAAACGGTCCTGTGAACTAATTCCTCCACTTTTTGCACTCCAAATGTATCGATATGGATAAAAAATAATATAATGATCCAATTCGGATCACACCTCCCATTTTGGGAGGATTTTGGTCCCCAAAATATTTTACTAAATGAGGTGAGGAAAATTTTCCTCCACCTTCTCTCTGGTGTACTATTTAGCTTTGCCTGGAAGTTGTCCCTTAAACCCAATCTACCAAAGGTCATGCTACCCATGTCTTGTAGTTATGGACCTCTTATGCAAAATTGTATCTTCTGTCAACTTTTCTTGAGCATCTGGTGTCAAATCCTCCATAGAAGGTAGGACATGTTCCTCTTCCTGCTCTAGCATGGAAGGCTCATAGAATTTGAAATTATTTGCATTCACAACTGAGTAAATGTGTGCATATGGTGGTAAACTAATTCGATAGGCATTATCACCACCTTTCCTAATATCTCAAAGGGACCATACCTTAGAGCCTTGATTTTCTTACCAGGCCCCTGCAACCTCTCCTTGTTCAACTGTAGCCATAATCTATCTCCCTCCTTGAATGGTTTCTCTGTCATGTGTTGATCATGTCTAGCCTTATACTTCTCCTGTGACTTCTGGAGTGTTTCCTGCAACTATAGATGGATCTGCCTGATCTTCTCTATAAAATTTTCAGCCCTTAAAGCATCTGCTATAAGATATTCCCTCACTCCTCCTTTCTTCCCATATGAAATATCCAAAGGTGAAGGTAGCAAATATCCAAAACAAGTCTCAAATGGGGACTTTCCTGTAGAAGTGTGGACTACTATGCTATAAGAATGTTGTATATATACCAGATTTTCATCCCAGGTCTTTGGATGCTTCTGGTTGTATCCCTTCAGAAGCTGCACCAAAGTTTTGTTGACTACTTCTATCTTCCCATCTGTCTGTGGATGGAATGTTGTAGATCTCTTCAACTTTGTGTCCATCTTCTCCCATAATGTAGTCTAGAATGCACTAAGAAATGTTGTATCCTTGTTTGAAATTATGCTCCTTGGTATCCCAAAATGCACCCAAACCTGTCTAAAGAACAAGTTTGTTGCTTCTTGTCTGTTGATGGTATTTTTACAGGGCATCAAAACGCACATCTTTCTGAACCTGTCAACTACCACGAACATATAGTCATGTCCCTTCCTCGTTGTCGGTATACCTCCCACAAAGTCCATGGAAATTCTTTCCCAAGGAGGGGTAGGTACAAGTAAGGGATGATACAAACCATGTTTCCTATGTTTAGGCTTGTTGGTACAACAAAGCATGCATTATCTTATGAACCTACCTACCTACTCTTGCATCTTGGGCCAATACGCATACCTTTGCAAGTTAGCCACAATCTTCCCTACACCAAAGTGCCCTACAACCTTGGAGGTGTGAGCCTCTCTAATCAACTGCAAATGCTCACCTTTAGGAACACATAGCTTATCCAACCTGTAGAGTAACCCATCCTGGATATAGTAATCAACAGTGATGTCGCCATCGTGCACATGATTCTAACTTTGCAACTGCTGATATACCTCCTTGAAGTCCTCATATTCTGAATATGCATCTATGTATGCATCATGGGTGAATGGCTTCATGTGCATAAGAGTCCCCGAAGTTGTAATCTTTGATGTGGGTGGCCTTGAAAGCGTATCATCCAACTTGTTTGCGCTACCCTTCTTATACTGGATCACCAAATGAAATTGCTGTAAAAACCCCATCCACTTGTAATGTCTGGTCTGTTGTAGCTTAGTTTGGGCCTGCAAGTGCTATAACGGCTTGTGATCTGTGTGGATTATTGTCTCCTTTCCCACCAGATAGTGCTTCCACTTCTTCACAACTTGCACATGGCATAGAACTCCTTATTGTAGATAGGGTAGTTAATAACTACCCCATGAAATACTTCATAATGGTAGAAAACGTGCCTTCCTCCTTGCATCAAGACAACTCCCATAACATACCCACTCGCATATGTCTCCACTTCAAAGGGTCACTGCAAGTTTGGTAATTCCAGAACTGGTGCTTCACTGATCTTCTTCTTTAACATGTCGAAAGCCTTTTGTTGACCTTTTCCCCACTGGAAACTCTTTCCACTTGTTGTTATGGCATGAAGCTGGGTTGCTACCACTAAAAATGAGGCTATGAATTTCCTCAGGTACTATTCTGCCCCAATGAAACTCCTAATCTCAGTAACATTAGTAGGCATTGACAATTTCATGATGGCCTCCGTCTTGGAAGGATATATCTTCAATTCTCCTCCACCAATCACATATCCCAAATACACCAAGTACTACTACACAAACTCACACTTCTTGAGATTTTCTAGCAGTTGGTGCTTCTTCAATGTTTCTAACACCTGCGTCAAATGTTGAATATGCTCCTCCTAGGTAGCACTATATACCAGTATATCATCCAAATAGACAATAACAAATGAATCTATAAAAAGGTGCAATACATCATTCATTAATCTCACAAATGTAGTTGGTGCATTATATAGGCCATATGGCATAATTAACCATTGATACAAACCTTGCCTGGTTTTGAAGGTGGTCTTCCATGTATCTTCTTCTTTGACTCAAACCTGGTGATATCTAGAATTCAAGTCCAGCAAAATAATTTTCTTGCTGCAACTGATCTAGTAGATCATCTATTCTGGGTAGGGGGTATTTTTTCTTGAGCATGATTTTATTAAACACCTTGTAATCTATACACATCTGCCAAGTCCCATCCTTATTTGGCACAATGATGATGGGTGACCCACATGGTGATGTACTTGGTCGAATGACAACCTGTTCTAGCAACTGTTGCAACTATTTCTTCACCTCACTTTCTTCTATAACATACTACCTGTACAACCCAATATTTGGCAATGGGGAGTCTAGCAATAGTTGGATCTCATGCTCCACTACTCTCTTAGGGGTAACCCTTTAGGCTCTTGGAACACATCGTTGTATGCTTGTAACAACTCCTCCAATTGTTGTTTTTATTTCTTATTACACACCTCTACGGATGCCTTGCCTCTTATTGACTCCTCTACAGATTGACTTTCTCTTAAAAACAATAAAACATACTTCTTGCTATAACTGATCAATTTCTTGGCTTGGTTGGCACTTACTAGTCAAATTTTCGAGTTGCCTTTGTGCGCGTTTATGATTAACTATTTTCCATCCTTTATGAGCCAGTAATGGTTAGCTCTCCTCATGAATATTGTATCACACGTGTACATGTACATGTATGGACTCCCAAAAATGACTCCACATATATCAAGGGGAACCACATCCAAATCTACTTCATCAATAAAATCAACACTGATAGCAAATCTAATTTTTCACTATTTTGCTACCTTTAGCTCTTCATCCTTACGTACCCATCCTAGTGGATATGGGTTTAGATGATCATGAACTTCCAACCCCAACTTCTTGACCAGAACTACTGCAATGAGATTCGCCTGTGATCCTGAGTCAAACAGAGCATCAATCTTCATCTTCTTGACATGTACCTTTACATGGAAGAGTTTGGTCATTTCTTTCTCTTCTTATTGCTGAAGGCTACTCAGATTCACCTCCTTCTGCACTGCTGTACAGACGATCTTCTCATCCACGTCCAAGCTACTTTCAACTTGGTTGCTTGAATCAATGGCCATGAGATTCTTCTTCTTATTATCTTTCTTCTTGTTCTTCAAGTTTAGCTCTGGATGCAACTTCTAGCACTTCTGTGTATGGTCATCAATGTTGTAGTGGTTGCTAGGATCTTTGCACTGATGTGTTGTGGCTGCCATCCTTTTAACCTTTTCCCCCCTTTTTGTTCTTCTTCCCGTCCTTAGAATATTCATGTTGCTCCTTCTGCTTTGATCCACTTTATTGCTCTCTTTTCAGGCCTATGTTCTCTAGTTACTGTGCCTGTACACAAGCCTCGTCCACTGATTTGGGCTTGAACAACATCACTTACTCATGCATATGGTGGTGCAAACCCCCTAAATACTTTAGGAGTACATATGGTTTCTTTGGACAAATACCCAACATTATAGCCATATTTCTGAATTCTATGGTGTACTACTACACACTTTGGCCCGACTTTTTCCTGAAGTAATACCATCGGATCCACTGGTCCTCCCCATACCCAATGGGATAAAATTTTGACTTAATGAGGGTTTTTAGATCCTCCCACTTAGTCACTAGAGATTCTCCCTCCAACCTCACGGTTTCTTTGTGGCTCTCCCACCAAGTTAGTGCATGGCCTGCCAGTTACAGTCGCGCGAATGAGATCTGCTGCCATTTCTTGATTTGATGGAAATTGAAATAAACTTCCACTTGCTACAACCAATGATTCAACTTCAGAGCATCGATCTCGTCGTGGTATGGCTTGATATCGACTTTTTCTTCCACTTTAAACAAGGATTGATTCACTGTACTCAAAGTGGTTCTTTCTTTGGTTGGTTCTTTGTGTCTTCCCAATATCCCAATCCCCCTTCTAATTTGTCCTCTACATTCGAACCCCCATCTTATCCAAATATCCCTAGCTTATTTCTTAGGGCCGCCATGAGGATTTTTACATTTTGGTTTATATTCGCGACTTGTTGTTCGAGCCGCGACAACCTCACCTCTGTAGGATCACGATGTTTGTTTATAGGTTCATCACCCATGATTAGGGTTTTATTATTTTTAGCCCCATCGATCTAGATCCCTTCAATCTCCACAAAATACCCATAGAAACTTACTCTGATACCAAATGATCCATAAAGTTTCGTGGATATTCCACCGGACAGTTCGTCACAACATATTTGATAATATTATATTAAAAATATAAGATTCTACACTATTACAGTTTTATTTAATTTCTATAACTATAGAATTTATTGTAATTAGTGCGTGCATGTAAAAGGAAATCAAGCAGAAAAATAGAGAATGACAAAATAAGCTCACACACACATAGGGCACAATATACGCTCTCTAGGAAACCCTTTCGAGAGAAAACCCAGCCAGAAGGTGAGGCCGCTTCGCTCTCTTTCTCTATTTGGAAATATGGATGCAGATACAAAGAAGTAATCCCTGTGGATCGTGGGCTGCTACAGTGCACATATCCTTTATGTTTGGTCTACCTCCTATCTCTTATGGCTATCTTTGCTTAGTTATGGAACAAAATGCTCTTGAAAGAATGGAATGCCTCTTCATCCTAGTGGCTAATTTTGACTACATCAACTCTTAAGTAGAGTTACAAAATAGACTCTTCTAGAGTATTTTACATCAAAAACATGTGGCTATCCCTTTTCCATGAATAATGGAGGATAGTGTGACATCCTCCCGAAATATAGGTGTGAAAACGGGAAGGTCAAATTCTGAGTGGCATAACTTTTACATTCGGAGTCTGATTGACGCAATTCTTGTGTTTTTGGAAAGGTATCTTTGTTTAGAATAGCATGAAAAGGTGCCATGATAAAGACACAAATATTCACCCCCAAAAATTTTGCTTTATGCCTCAAAACACTCCGGAAGGTTTCAGACCCTGTTTCACCAAACTAGGTTCTGCAGGTAAAAACAGTCCCGTGAACTGATTCCTCCACTTTTTCCACTCCAAATGCATCGAGATGGATGAAAAACAATATAATGATCCAATTTGGATCACTGTGAGACTTGTAATTTGAAAATGATGGATCCAAGTAATGCTCCAACATTCCTCGTAAAGCCTCCTTAAAATAGAACCCAAAACTTGGTTTTGAAAAATGGTTGATGTGGTAAATTTCCCTAACTCTAAGTTATGCGGGTGCTTGTTTTCCATCGAAACAAGTCCTTTGTCTTCATTGGACATCCTTGTCCCATGCATTAAGACAAATACACACACATAATATATATAAACTAAAGAGAAAATATGTAGGTCCAACCTATTCCTCACGTTGCGTCGACCTGTCACTGTGTTGTTGTTGCTCTCTCGCAATCACCTCACAACCGTTGAGTGCCTCATAGTCACTGAATGCCTCACTATCATCTCACAATCACTCCTTGACTCCCTCACAACCACTCCGTGCCTCTCTCTTTGTCGCTCCTCACAATCGCTAAATGCCTCATAGTCATTGAAAGCCTCACAACCTGCTCACTCCATCTCATAGTCGAACCTTGCGCTCCCTCACAACTAAAATATGATTACAAGTGGTTAGATATTTAATAAGGTGGAGGTTTATAATTTTTGTGATCTCAAACATGGGCCGAGATGAATTTTCTTCAAGATGGGCCAAAGGGGCTCTCTTTTCTTCATGTTTTTCAAGGAGAGTATCAGGTGCCATGCTAGGCCCAAAACAATGTGGCATTGTACCGAGAAAAGTAAACGCTTGGACCTAGGTGACTTAGTGAGGGTCAAGACCAAACCTTCTTTACAAACAATTATCAATGGAATCAAGAAACATGAGACAAACCAACAATGCAATGAGATAAACATATGTCATTCACACTCCAACAAAACATACGCAAAAACGAGTCAAATGCGGAGTGACAAATTTATTTAACCATGCATTTTCTTTTGGTAGCTAGAGGAATTATCCCAGGCATACATGGACTCTCATGGCATGTTCAAGATAAAATTCATACATAGAGGTTGATTTTTGACACATGTTGAGCTGGGTAATGGGGTTCACATGAATTTATTAGTTCCAAGTTAATCATGGTTGTGAACCACGCTGGGAACTATGGGCGAGGAACCTCTTGGTAGAGGCCACAATGATCTATCATACATTGCACCAACATAATGATATGCCCAACAAACTCATTTATTTCTTTATAGAGACGAGATGATGGTGCTATGGTAACAATTGTTTGGTAAATATTTGAAAAACAAATTTTAGATTGGAGCAACTTAAAACTTAGTCTGTGAGCAAAGATATATAAGTTCGCATAATAAAGGATGGGTTATGGGGGAACTCAATCTTAAGAATGCATTACATGAGCCAAAATAAACCACATGGAAAGAGCAAAAAGGGATAAGTTCACAGGGGTTAACTCGACACATCATATAAATTGATCAAACAAATCCTCATTTTTGCAATGGAAGTCTTTCACTAGTTGGGAGAATAGTTGTTTCATACTTGAAAATCCAAGTTTTATGTGCTCCTGTATCAATTATAGATTATTTTACACAATTTTTGCAAGCACGGGCTGAGGCTTCTAGAGTTCGACTTGATTTTCTTTTGGAGCAAGGATATAAAGAATGAGCTGATAGTGTTTGCCCCTAACTACCCCGACATTCTGATTGCATGTCATTTATGCATAAGATGAACATGAATGTGAGCTAGAGCATAGGTCTTCGACTTTCCATAAGCTCATACTTCTTATTGTATAAGCATATAATCAATGCAATTTCAAGACCATATATATATGTGTGTGTGTGTGTGTGTGTGTGTGTGTGTGTGTATGTATATATATATATATGTATATATATTATATATATATACACATATACATATACACTATACACCACACACACACCACACATATATATATATATATATGTGGTGTGTGTGTGTGTGTGTGTGTGTATGTGTAATATGTATATGTGTATATATATATATATATATATTATATATATATATATATATACATATATATTATATAACACACACATATATAATATATATATATATTATATATATATATATATATATATATATATATGTATGTATATACATATACATATACATATATATATATATACCAATGTCATGACATAATGATGATATATGAGCCTTTTATCTTAAGTATCATGAGTGATAGTCATGTAATAAGGGAAGGTTCATTTTCGATGCATGAAAATAACATGTTGATAGTAGAATTGTATCATTCAAACTCACAAATATATCAAAACCATAAAATCCAATTACAACATTAAAACCACAAATGTGTTGCAGACATAATCAAATGTCTATCAATGTAAAACCTCATAAAATACCACATCCAAATGTCAAAAGATAAATTGTGCAAAGACATCAATACCCCTTATTTATCCTGATGACCCCATGTACTTTAATTAAGAAATTTAACCTTTTTTATAGGGATTGTTTTTTGTCCTTTTAAAGAGGAGGTGATGGCACGATGGTCTGCGCAATTTTTTTTTGTATAAGTGGCTCAACACCCTCATCCGACACTAGACCCAAACAAATGTTTTTTTTTGTGCCATAAATTCTAGCAAGTGTCTCACTAAGAAGTTTCTTTGAATAGCTTTATTATTGTGCAATAAAAACTGGTAAAGTGTGTGAAAAAAAAAAAAAAAAAAAAAAAAAAAAAAAAAAAAAAAAAAAAAAAAAAAAAAAAAAAAAAAAAAAAAAAAAAAAAAAAAAAAGTTTGGTTGAGTGTTGTTAATTGCGGAAAAATAAATAACATAAATTAAAATGCATGACACATTCAACCTATTGGAGTAGTTAATTCATATTTATCTTATATGTTAGTATTTAGTCTTATAATTTATTGTTGTATTGGTTATTGTCAAGTAGAAAATAGACACCTTGAATGGTTTTTCTTGAATGGTTTTATGAAGTTGTCGGATAAGAGCTAAATTAGCTCCAGATTTACTATGTGGTTGTGGTTGAAATAATCTCTCAACTAGTTATGATTGTGATAAGGTAGGGTGCC
Organism: Pinus taeda; assembly: GCA_000404065.3. Lineage (NCBI taxonomy): Eukaryota > Viridiplantae > Streptophyta > Pinopsida > Pinales > Pinaceae > Pinus > Pinus taeda. The sequence goes on from APFE030416825.1 coordinate 17,905, forward strand.
TATCTTTAAGCAAAGCCTTCATGAATTTATATGTATACAATTACACTAACATAGTAGGACAACCAACAAAATTTTGTTGTGATATCTCTCTTCTCTTATTTATGACATGGTTTCAAGTCAATGGGGCACTTAAGGTGATAGGCTTGTGTGATGAGTTCTTCTCCAAGAACTCAAGCACGACTGAAGAATGAGAAGTTAAGCTTGAAGAATGAGAAGTTAAGCTTCAAGTCTTGTAGTCATAGAAAGAAAGCTTGGCAAAGCGATAACATAATGGATGCAAAGATGCGTTGATATATTGTGTGTATCCTAGAGATATGAAATCATGAATCATTTGTAAGAGCGAATGTGTTGATTTGTAGACACCCCAAAGAATATATTGAATCAAATATATGTGTGGTTTACATGTTTGAAAGGCTTATCGTGTTTGAAGAAGGGGAATTGCAAAGTTCTTGCATGAAGATATATCATAACTCTAACCTATTCTTCTTTTATTGTTATTGTTGAGAAGGATAAGACATCAAGTCTAGAGAAGAATGAGAAACCCTTCAATTCTTTACAAAAATACAAGGGTCAGCAACATCCGTGAAGGAGTGAGAACGAAAATCGTTATCTTTACACAATGAGATATCTTTCCCCTAAGAGAGACTCCTCATCTAACTAGAAAGGGAAAGTGAAAGGGAAAACAAATTATAAAGAGGAAGGTACAAGGAATTAAGGTCGTAAACGTCGTGTTTCCTTCAATATTTCCAAATCTAAGAGGCCCAAGAAAAACATGTAATTCAAGAGATAATGTTTTCCCATGTAAGTAAAAGCTAGAGAAGGTATCCAAGCTACTGGAAAAAATTTATGTTCAAGCCCCTAGAAGGATGAAATTAGGTGGATATGTTCTATTTGTGGTATATGATCTATGAGGGGTTCGAGGACATAATGAAATCATATAAATTGGAACAAGTAAATATTTTCAGAGGATATACTTTGAAAAGACCACATTCATCACTTTAAGTCGAGAAATGACAATATAGTATGATGGAATATGGCTAATGAAGTTCAAGACTTATTCACAAGCCGCATAATGCTTAGTATTCTTCGAATTCCACCAAATTAGAATTGAAAGACTCATATTGAAGCAACTATAAATCAAATCATGTTAAGCTCTCTACTAAACAACGAGGCAGAGGATAATGTAGAGGTGAATTCCAAGGCATGGAGATCAAGAGGCTATGGCTACCGCAAGGATGATAAACTATCAAATCTTCATCATAATCTACATTGTTTGCCATTTTCTATGGTTAATTGCACCAAATATGGCCACAAAATATAGTAGCGTAAGAACTTCAAGAAAACCCTCACCAACAAAGAAAATTACTACAAATTCTATAGCAAGAGAAGCTGCCCTTGAAGAAAATCTTAAAAAAGGGAAAGCCTCATGCCGATTGATATTAACAACAAGGTTGGAGAAATCATTTCCATGGTGAAAATATCAAAGGAACTCTATCATGGTTTCAAGGATTCAATGGTCAAAATTATTTTGGAGAAGTGGATTTTCTAGCAAAACAATCTAGAGAAGCTTTTGCAATGTTTTATCTCATTGATATCATGGGGTAATCATCAAGTCCTTTACAAAGACCTAAGGAGGCTGTAATTTTTTAGGATGGAAGCCTCACTCAAGAGTAGCTTTATATTTTCATTTCCCTATTTGAATGGAGGGATAAGATAACACATATAGAAGATGAAATCACTAGCTTTATATTTCTAAACAAAGTACTAGTACAAATTGCTAAGGTAATTCCTCACAGCACGAACCTGCATGCATTTTTCAAAAACAAGCATCCTTTTGTTAAGAAGAGCCTTGTTGCCATACTTGATGTTATAAAAAAAGCCAATGAAATGTTATGATAAAGGGATCCAACAAATAAAATATAGTTTTAATTCATGTGACATACAAAATGTGGCTTATGTATGAATGATAGGTGCTTGAGGTAGGAGTTCCATGGTGGAGGAGGGAAAATTTAGAGAAAGGAAAGTTGAAGCAAAAGAAGTCAAAGTATTTTCTTGCAATGGTATGGGAGTTCAATGCATGATGTGTGACAATGCCAAAATAAAAGTTTTGGTCAAAAATTGAATAAGAGAAGGGTTATGTGCATGTGGAGTAGAGTTCAATGATTGGAGTAACTAATTAATGATCATAACTTGATTGATCATAACTTGATTGATCTAGTTATAAGCACTCTTGTGTGGTATGTTTCCATGATACATACAAACTATAGTATAAGGACATTTAGTTCTAAAACATTAGATGGTTAATTCCATCATGATGGAAACGTCAAGAATAGGTTTAGTTTTCTTCATTTTTCACTATAGTCTAGAGCTATTTGATTTCTATGGGAGTCTACCAAGAAGCAACGAAATTGTCTTGAGACATTGGGGGCATGATCAAAATTACTCAACACCCTAAAGTGATGGTCCAATTTTTCCAAATATATCATAAAATATCAATTGGAAAATAATTAGTTATCATGTAGCATGATGGTTTAGTGGTGTTTATTCGAGATATAACATATTTTGTAAGGACTAAAACATGTAGGCAAGGGACATCGTGTGTATTTTTACCAAGTTATAAATGAGAGGAGTGTAAGAGGGAGTACCTCAAACAAGGAATAACTCTCAATTGTAGAGAAAGCGTGAAAATTGTGTAGCTCTTAGGAAGTGGCTCATGACAAGAAGTAACACTGAGTCACCTAACTTAATGTTTCAATGGCTCATCCATATTGGAATTAGGCACTCCAATATTGGACAAGATTGTTTTGTAGTTACAAGTCATGGGGGACAAAAATGGAGACACTAATTATGTACATGACTTGAAAGGAACATAAGGAAGAACAAATTAGCAAAAGGAGGTATAATGGTCCTACGATATTTGGGATGGGATTTAAAATATGTACAGTGCAATTAGGCATATGGTTGTATGCTTCATATAGACATGTATACCCCTAGTTTTGTTATGGTGCATTATACCAAACATTTCATTCACTCAGTCCAATGGTTGTTTTCCTTAAGATTAATTGAATAATTTTGGCTAAAAGAGATCAAGCTTGCTACTTTCACATTCATCCAAGAAAAACATTTGTTTTCCTTTGCTTCAACCAATACATGAGCTACCATTTCCTTGTATTAGTGTGGCTACCCTTCAATTGAATGATTGTAAGTTCCCTCATTCAAGGTGGTGCAAGATTTATTTAAAGTGTTTTTATCTCACTTGCATTCATGTTAACCCAAGTGAAAGAACCCTTTAATAAACATAATTTATCTTCAACCCCATCATTGTGATCTACCTTAAGACTACAATCTCCCTTCAACCAAGGGACTATAATTTGCCTTCATTTTAACAATTGCAACTAACCCTCATTATTTGTGAGGAAAACTCTTCATTATGAACTTTAATAGTCTTCTTGCATTGAATAATCACACACATTTTGTGGAATATGTCCAAAAATACAAATAAGTAATCATGCCCTTATCTCACCATTAACACTCATCCAACAAATTCCATGGCAATACTCTCTCATAACCCGTTGGGAACTAACAGAGGCATATGAAATCCAAGATTTCTATTGCTATCTTTACCTGTGTTACACAACATAATTGTGTATGAATTTAGAAACCTACTCTTACAACTTTGGCCAATAAACATACTTATATAAAATGGTTTTTATCTACCAATGCCAAATTGCCTGAAAATTCTAGAAGCATGAGCTTCTCCCATGAGAAAAATCCTTCCATTATCTGGGATGCAAAGCTTGCCCAGTATGTTGATATTCCTCTCCAAAATCAATATCACTTACATACTCTCCCTCATAAACTTCATGAGTGAAAGGTTCAAGCTACATTGTCCTACCCACATTGCAATCTTCTTCGTGGGTGGTGTGGATAGCATATATTATACCTTTGTGGGTGAACATTGATCTTATACAACAATTTGTGGTATATTGGTTGTTTTAATGCCTATTTCTACTATAATATGTCATTTATACAATAAATATGGGTATATCCTATATGTTTATAATATTAGGCTTCTAATTTCTAATAAAGAACACCAATTTCATAGAGCTCTTGAATTAGGATATTTTAAAACAACTCTGTGAAAAAATTCAAAGTGATAGCTAACTAATCTTCCTCCCTATATAACAACAAAACTTATGGCATAATCACTTGCATCAATATCAATTTTAAATGGCTGCTACAAATTAGGAATTGCACAAATTAGTTCCTCATTGATCTTCACTTTTAATTCTTCAAAATGCTTATGGCGTTGTTTTCCCCAATGAAAATTATGCCTCTTTGTGGTCACTTCATGAAGATCAACAACAATATAAAATGATAAAATTCATTTTCTCAAGTATTGTGCTAGCCCAATGAAACTTCTCAATTCTATAAAACTGTTAGGTCTGTACCATCGGATGATGGCCTTAATCTTCGTTACATCAATCTTTAATTCACCTCCATTGATCACATGTTAAGAGTAAACTAAAGATTATTTAGAAAAATCACATTTCTTTAAGTTTACCAATAGCTAATGCTTATTCAAATCCTCCAATACCCACTTCAACTGAGAAACATGATCTTCCCATGTGGTACCTAAGATTAATATGCCATCCAAATATAAAATTACAACAGAATTAATAAATGGAAAAATTACACCATTCATCAAAGGCGTAAAATCCATCAATGAAATTACATAAACCAATTCATAAAAACCCTATCATGTTTTGAAAGAAATGTTCCAAGCATCTTCTTCTTTCATCTATACTTGGTGGTATCCAAACTTCAAGTCCAACTTGGTTAACTACTTTTCTTCAAGAATCTGACAATTCATAAATCCATGGCAAGGGCTAATGATTCTTGATGGTGTGTCATGTCCCTTTTATGAGTGATCAATGTAGGGGAAATAATTGATTTAATTAGATTAAAATGTGGTCAAGAGAATAAGGGGTAACTTTTGTTGGGATGGGGTCCCCTAGGCCAGTTTGGGGTTAGTTAACCCAAATTTTGTATACAGTTTTGTAAAATATATAAAGTCTCTGCGATATATGGAAGTGGAGCACGTAGATGAATAAGAGTCAAAGGGGCTTAGCCCCTTGTTTTAAGTAAAGTTTTGAGTCGGTTTTGAGATTCAAACATGGTCTGTGGACCATGGCATTGTATTGAAAAGTCTATAAATAGTTGAGTCTTAGCGAGTCTTAGAAGAACAAGTGAAGTTTTGATAGAGAACTGGTTTCATTGAAGAGTTTTGGGCAGGAGCTAAGACAGGAAGGCTCTGCTTCCTGCGCTTAGGTAGAAAAGGGAAGGCTCCGCAGCTGAGTGCATGGAGGCCTGGGTAGAGTCCGTAGCTGAGGGCACGGACCCCTGGAACCATGTGCGCAGGGTAGTTTGAGTTTGTAATCAGTGAATTGAAGATCAATAAAGACAATTTTCTGAAGAATTACTGAGTATTTTCGTTTGTATCTATTTACGTTATATGATGCCGATGAATGACATGTTTTATGAAATAATGGTTAAATGCTACGCAAATGTCTTGAATCTATCTTAAAAATGTATGAAATGAATGATTAGACATTTCTGCAAATTTTCTGGTTATTTCTCTCATGTTTTTTGATGAATTAAGTAGATCTAAGTGAACTCCAACTTAGGGTTACTTTTTGATGCGCGTAAGTAGGTAAATCGATTGTTAAAGGTCCGCAAGGACTAATCGTGGACCTTCGTGAAGGCCTGAAGGCTGCTTTAACTGAGTTACAGTGACATGAAGTCTATCGATATATGCGAAGGCAGATCCAAGCCATTGAAAGACATCACACTAGTCTCTGGATGCAGAAACTTGCTTCTTGCTTCCCCCCATACTGCTTCACGTGAGACTGTAGCCTATGCTACGCGGGTTGTTGTTGAAAGGGGTAGTAGTGTAGGGTTTTGTTGGTTGGAACAACTAACTCTGAACTTGGGTCAGGGCCCCCTAAGCCAACAACTTTATAAATTCACATTATTATGTATTTACTTTCCCATGGTATTGGTACCCATGAAATACTTGCCCATGGTATTAGTATCCACATAATACTTACCCATGGTATTGGAGTGGCAAATGATTATAAAAGGGAGATCAATATCATTCTTTAGGTATATCTTGATATCTAATGGATTGTTTCCTTTGGTTCTTGGAGCTTGCTTGAGGGTTTATAACCCTGGGCATGATATTCTTCGATGGAGCAACTAACCACCATGGTGGATTAAAATAACTAGTCTTCGGTCTTGAAAGACTCCACCCTAGCTAGTCTTGAAAGAGAAGCCATCAAAGTTTCTCATTGGGAATCAAAAAATTCAATGGAGAGTTCATTGTTAGTCATTTATATCTTTAGAATTTGGTGCCATCTTGTTGGTGTCTTACCATCTTGTTGGTGTCTTAACATGTTCTCATGTATATTCAAATTCCTATTTGATATAATGAAGTCGAGATTGTTGGTTGTGATTATTGTTAAATGAGGGCTTCATGATAATTTGTATGCAATATGTTTGAATAAATCTCCTTGCATTAATAATTAGCATAAAATCATTGGAAATGTCATATTGGAAAGTGTTGGTTAAAGATACCTCGATGGTATTTGTGAAGATTATTGCAAAATCTACTTTGGGACATTACATGGTGATATTGTTAAATGGATGGTAGTCAATGCATATTTTCCAACTTTTTTCCTTCTTAGACACAATAATTATTATTCAATGCAAATTTTCCAAAAAAAAAAATTTCTTCTTGGGCACAATAATGATTATTGATCCACAAGGTAGAATGTCGAGACTTATTATTCCTTGCTTCTCTAACTATTGCAATTGTCACTTTACTTAAGTTTCTTGAAACCCTTCCTTGTATGCTTCCACAAGTTCCTCTATTTGTTGCTTCGACTCATTATTACAACCTTCTAAGGATTCATCAACCTCCATTTTACCTTTGTTTTGTTGATTCCTTCTCAAGAATGACAATACAACAATTCATCAAGGAGAGCTTCAATTTGCATTTGTGAGCATTAACAATGAAAACACACTTATCCTTTACCCGGAGATGCTAATTTTCCCTTCATGTAAAAACAACATCTCGCACATATGGCCTCCAAAATATAGCACTACATCCATCAAATGGTATTAAATCTAAAACTACCTTATTAATGTAGTTTGCTTCAATAGAAAATCTCAAATTTACATTTTTTGTTGACTCTCAATTCCATATCTTGACTTACCCATCAAGGAGGATAAGCTTGAGGATGGTCTTGCACTTCCAAATCAAGTTTTTCTACCAATTGGGTTGATATTAAAATTTAATTGTGAAACAATATAAAAAAGACAATCAACCTTCATTTTGTTGACTTTAATTTTTACATGCAATAATATGGATGTCTCTCTTTCCTCTTCAATATTAAAAGTAATCAAGCATACTTCTTTGTGAGTGAATGTTATAGGATATATCTTTTCACCAACATTTGAACTGCTTTCAGTCTTATTTCTACCATATGTTGCAAACAAAGCCTTCTTTTTTTGTCGTTTGGGGTACTTTCAACAGTGTTTTAAATACAACTTTTAACATTTTTCCTCCAATCACCTATCAACATTACAATGCTTACAATGAATCCGAGTTTTTTGGTAGTAGCCACCATCTTCTTCCCTTTAGTATTCCTTTTCTTTTGTCCTAACTTGGAGTCCCGTTGTTGTTTTGTGCTTTGCTGCAACAAATTATGTCTCCTCATCCCCTCAACATACTAATCTTAAAGCATTAAACACAAGCCTCATCAGTGGTCTTTGACTTGGAAAGAATCACTTGCGTTCGCATATGACTATGCAAGCCCCCAAAATATTTAATGAGCATTTCCAAGCTTGAGAAAAATACCCAACCGAATTACTCTCTTGTGAAATTCTATGGTATAAACCTATGCATTTTTCCCATGCCTTTGCTTGAGATCAAGCAAACCCATCCCCTATACTATTCATATCCAAAGGAGTAAAACTATGACTTAATAAGGTCCTTAAATGGCAATCACTAAACAAATCATCACAACGAATCTTTAAATAACTTTAATATTTTTTAATGAAAAATGGTAAATTGTGCTTCTGCTATTTAATTGTGGAAAAGAAATGACAAAATTAAAATGCACAAGACATTCCACCAAAAAAATTCGACACATGAATTTATTGTAATACCCTTTCCTAACACCTGTTTTGTATATGTATGTATGTGGATATCAAGGATAGGGTTTCCTTGGAAGTATCCACATGGTTATGCCAGTGGGAAAAGTTATGACATGTTAAGGCCAAAGCCCCTATGTAAATAAAGTACAATAACATTTAGGTTGGTGAGCCAGATACTTTGGACAATTAGGCTACTAAGCCAGAGTTTATGTTATGAGGTCTATGTGCCCATGTAGCCATATTAAAATAGTTTGTGGGGGCTTGTTGCTGCCTAAATCCACACCTAAGGTCTGTGTATAAAATCCATAACTCCACTTGTTGTGGCCTTTGGGGCAAGCTATGAGTTGGGCCCGTCACTCAATTCCTAACTCCTTTGTCTAAGTTCACTCCTAGTTGAAGCCAAGGGGGGTAGACCCTAAAGGAAACTAAGGCTTGAATAGTGTAAGATAAACAAGTTCTAGGAGTTAAATTGATTTACAAGGAACAATCCACCATTGACTAGATAAATCATATCATGAACTTCAAAGCATGTAGATGACAAGCATGATCATTAGTCATTAAGAAACATACTCATTCATAGACCATAAATAAAATGATGATGATCAAATGAATAAGATACACGACAAATAAAAATATATGACTAAGGAGATTGGTGACAAGAGTGTGCTTGATAGATGCTCAAAAGGAAGTACTTGAAAAAGTAAAGTGCTTTGAAGATAAAATGTACTTGAAATTGAAATAACAATTTCCCACAAGTTAACAATACTTTGAAAAGTAAATTTGGAATAAGTAGATAGATCAAGTACAAAGTGATGGAAAATAAATGTAATGGAGTGCTTCATGATTCATTTTAATTAATCCTAATCTAGAACAAGTTTCAATGAACTTTGGTCCCCAAACCTCACCCTCACCTAGGCCCTGGTATTAGAGTGAGGAGTCAATAAGGGTGGAGGGAACCTATTGTCTAATACAACCAACTTATGTTGGAGGTAAGTTTTACAATTAAAAATGATCAAGGTAAATTAACTAACAAATTAAGAGACTAACTAAAGTAGTTTCTCAAAGGAAATGAATATATTTTCAATTACAAAACTAGTGATAACAATGCCTCAAAAGATAAGAGATGCCTTGAAAAGGAACAAATAACAACTTATGAGGAAAATAAATAAATGGAACTGCAAATGGAGCAAGATATGAGTGATGGAAAAATGTTAGGAAAAGGAAATGCTTGAAATAAATTAGATCAGTTCACAAAACTCATCCAAATATTTAGCATATAAATCTTGGGAAATGTGAACCAATTCGCATGAAATGAAAGAAAAAGGGAATAAAATTTGAAAGTAACTAATGTTAATCTAATCTAATTTAGTGTTAAAGCAATGAACAAACTAGTCAACCAAACCTTGAAGGTCTTCCCCAAATTTGCAAGAGTGGGATGCCCAGGGGAAAAGGTAATGAGAAACCAGGAGGCTTATGAATTAGGGAATATTTTTCATCATTGATAATTGCTTGTGAAACTTTTTGACTCCTTATTATAGTTATTATGTTCCTTTCCTCAAACAATTACCAAAAAATAAACATGAAATTCACAAGAAAAATAGTGAACACAAGATATAGGCTCCAAGCTAGGGAAAAACCCTTCAAATATAAAACCAAGTAAACAATTCTCTTCTTATAGAATCAGATCAAAGTGAGATATCCAAGACCCATGACCATAGAAATACTTCAATCCTCTAGAATCCAAGTCAAACCCTCCTTCTTCACAACAAATCCATCAACAGGAAACCAACAACTGAGATTTAACAAGACATGTAATAAGGCAAAATTTCCACACATTTAACTTTAAAAAAAAAAAACCTTCTTCAACTTCAAACTTCAGCCTTCCTTTCTTCTGTGAAATTTTAGATCAAATCAAGTGAACATACATGTTTTATGGGGTAGGGCTCACTTGGATTCTAGAGGGAATTTTGACACAAATTACAAACACACACATATATATTGGTTTCTTTTTGTTTTTTTTTTTATTAGGCTATAAATAAGACTTTGATTTTAACCAACAAAAATAATAATAAGAATTAAGAACATGCTTTAAAATAATAATCTGACTTAAGCATGAAAACCATGCTTGAAAAATAAAATTTCTCTCTTTTTTTTCTTCATTTTACTTTTTATATAAAATACAAATTGATACAAACTAGGAAGATTGAACCTAGTTATAATTTTCAACACTCTCTCTTAACCAGGGAGGTATTCATAATTACATAATTGGTACAAGGATACTCTCAAATTGAAATATTCTCATAAGAAGAGTCAAATTGATAAGCCATCTTAAGCATCAATATCATGACCAACATTGTCAAGATAACAAGGCCTTGACTAACAAAATCTATCTCTCCACGAGATTAGAGCACAATCGTGGAGAGGCATGACTATAGACACCATCATCATGCCTCACAAGGCACATGCCCCATTCAAATGTTCACCAAGTATGTATTTAGGATTATTCTTATCTTGTATTTTCAATCCTCAAAGAATATCGGTCCTCTATGACCACTCTCTTGGATACCCTATCGAATCCTCAGTGTGTTGGTCCACGGGACTACTTCTTATCTTGGATTCCAAATATTGAAGGAGTATCAGTCCCTAGATGCTTATCCAATCCTCCATTCTCCCTACAATGCCTTCACTAAGGCGTACAGTTGTTATTCCTGGTCTAGTGCATGCCACATGGAGAATACGGTGTCCCTCATCACTCCCTTTCAATCAAGGAGGTAATCCTAGCTCCCTCTTAATCAGAGAGACTTTAACCATAAGATTTTTTTGTTTCATTCATCAATTGCATGTTCTATTGTAGATATCGTTAAGTAGTAGTTACATGGCTCCTTTGTTATACAGCAAAATGACCCCCTCATCAGCTCAGAGGGGAAATACATCATGGTTGAAGAAAAGACCAAGATCAAAAGCCTTGTTTCCACACTAATATTGGATATACATTGACAACATGCTTTCTAAAGCTTCTCTGTAAGCCTAAGGGAGCATTAGTGACCCCACTAACTCTACTTGTTGGTTCGGGGACAATGTCAGTGAAACCTAATGAAGATCTAGAGGTCAAAGGAGCGAATTGACTCAAATATCTCTATATTCTCTCCTAAATCTACTCAAAAAAGCAAGGAAATATCTAAAGTTAGACCTATTTGAGGGATTTCTAATCCTAATGAAGAAGACAAATGGGAAAGAGCTCAAAAGCATGGAAACATCATTTCTTTTACCTAAAAGAACTCATGGAGGAACTTTGCAACCCTAACTCGAATGCTACATAAGTAGAGCTAGGGATATTGTGATAGAGGTCAGATCATTTCAAAGGATAGCTTACTTGATTGTCCATCATAGTCTCAAATCTAAGCATAAGAAGTTGGTAAGAAGGGGGAGAGAGAGAGGAGCTGGAGGGGTAAGGGAAGGCTAATGCAACAAATGGTTGTAATCACTCTTCTGACATTAATATAGAACTGTAGTTGTATTGTCTACTCCACGGTGTTGGTACTATCATTCATTTATTTGTTTTCCCAATACCTTTTAGCATGAGTAGCTTAGTTATGTGTAACTAAATGTATTTTGTATATTCATGTATTAATTATCAAGGTTGTAGGTTGTGATTATGCTTGTCTCTTCTATGTGCAGGACTTGATCTGGAGCCGGCTCAAGGGACTTCCACCTAGCTGCATTGTGCTCTCCAGCAAATCTACATGGACGCTTGAGGTAATGAATCTATTTTTCTTTGATAGTTAGTTATTGAGTATGGACATGCATGTAGCTTTGTGATAACTGCGGATAATCTTACAATCTACCAAGGGTCCCGGGAATACCGTTGAGGGTATTTTCATTCTCCATACACCGTGCATTTTATCCTATAGCAGAATTGGAGACTCCATTGGGGACTACACATTAGCTCCCATTTTACCCAGAAAGTTCCTAGTTTCCTCCTCCTTCTAGACCTTCCCGTAGTTCTGCATTCCTTTTCTGACCCATAAGGACCTTGTAATACTCTTCTTTCATATATTCAACCCTGCATCTTAACCCCAAAGCCTTGTTTTGAAGTGTTTTCCCACACTAACACAGGTTATCAGTGTAAACAGAGCTTTATAAAGCTATGTGTTTGCAAAAATAGAGTGTTAGTGCCTCCAGTAACTATCTATGGCCTCTAGCATAAAGTGTTAGTCACCTAAATTTTTATATGAAGTTATGTTTGTGACCTCAAATGGTAGGGAAACTTTATTCTGGACTGATAAGTGATTTGTAGCTGTGTTTTGTTCGTAAGATCAATGTCCTGAAAGATTTTTTTTTTTTTTAAGAAAATAGCTTTTCTTCTTAAAAGTTTTTATTTTCATAAAGGAAAAAATCAAAAAAAAATATTCATTATTCTGCTTGGTTAAGTTCTGCATTATTTGGTTTCAGTAGTCATTAGAGAGCATTGAAAAATTTATGTCAGTTATGCTAGTGTTGTAATGAATAGGATGCATGGAACGAATATTGATGTATGAAAGACTTTCCCTTGTAGAATATAGCTTATTTCATCGAAATTGAAAATTTACAAGCATTGTCCTTTGCATGATTTTGAGTCAGAGTCCCACCACATATCATACGTCAACATCCCTACCGAAGACACTAAAAAAGTACACTTAAAATCTACCTAAAATCAATAATTAACTCTTTCTAGAGCAAACAAACATTAGTTCAGGCTAGGATCTTGGGATAGGCAGTGTGAGTAAACTGCCCAAGATCAAAAACCAAAACTAGTGTCATTAAAAGAGCAAAAACCTTATGCACTCATACTACCGGGACCACTCCAGTAAAAGTGGATCTAAATACGAGACAACATTGGACTGTAAGTGAAGGTAGCCTGCCTTTGCTTGCAACTCCTTTGGGTATTCTGTGTATTGGGGATCCCTTCAAGGATATCATAGTTGAGTCAGGGACTCAGGTATCCTGCCCACATAGCATATTGTCTATGACTATGTTCCCCCCAGTAGTGTATGTGATCTATGGTATCCTTAGTGGTCATACTTTTAGGGACTTACACAAGGTTACTGGGGCGGGCTGCCCTGGTACCTAACACAGATGGACCTACTTTGTCTTCAGGTTTTGGGAGGGTGCTCGTCTTCACGAGAGTACTTGGCCCCTCAATCTAAGGTTTGGGCAAAGCTCTAGAGTAACCATAACTGTACATTTGGCTAACCCTCTCTGTTATTCATTGTGATACTGGGTTTCATCTCCAATGATCGGTGCTTATAAGACAAGGTCATTTCCCTCTATTTGTTGATTGATTCACTTAGTGTATTTTTTATTTTTTAGCTACCAGAGTGTTATCATTGAGACTAATAAACATCACAATAAAATTTATTGATAAAAAATATCAGCCACCGTGGCTACATCCGGCCCTCGTCGTCAATCTAGACGATTGTTAGGACTTTCTCCACTCACTGTGGAAGATCCGTCGAGCTCCAGTGAATCGGATTCCCCATCTTCGGGAAATCGGTCTCTGAGATCTCACACAGAATTAGTTTGGACAACCGATGATTCAAGCTTACCGGAGGATTTCTTTACTGCAGGATTTATTCCTCCATACAATCCTCTCATCACGAATCCATTGGACCCACTCTTGGTTCTAGTTGCATTTGTACCTACTTTGTCTTCAGTTGGAACATTTCCACCCATCTCGTTGATGGCTAACTGGTCGTGGGACTTTGTGAACACTTTTGGTCCCCCACCACTTCCCCAGTCGACAGTCACTACCACACCTTGGGTGGTGAACCCTGCTATCCCATTTGTCCCAGGTACAAACCCTCACATGACACCCTCCATGAGTGGAACCCAGTTTATTCTGGGTTCCGCCCCTTTAATGTCAAACTCTATACCTTCCTCAAGTGCTACATACAACGCTCCTTATAATGCTCAATATAGCATAGTTAGCACGGGTCCCTTCAATCAACAATATGGTTGGCATCCATTGTATAGTTCTAACCCCCAGATTCAAGCATCTGGGGGAACTCCCAATATGCATATACCAGTAGAGAACGTAACAATTCCCCCTCCATTTTTAGCATGCATGGTTAGTCACTGATTGACATGACCACTCCTTATGTCAATCAAGGACATATGGTTAGTTTTGTAGTGGGTGGGAATCCTCAAGGAGGTCCCAACCAATCCATGGGGGCACCCTACTCACAACCTGAATTGAGTCAAGGTGGCACTTCTTATCTTGGGGGTAATTCTATACCCCAGCATTGCAATCCCCATGGAAATCCACATTAAAATGCCATACCCTAAGGCAACTACTATACCACGCAACCTGAGTATAATATTGGGAATCAAACGATGGGAGGATCGCAAGGATCCTCAAGTCATATGTCATCACTTTGGTCCGATTTGGGGGCATCACACACTCTGCCTTTCTTGGCAATGTTGGATATACCCAACTTGTACAAACTTACAAATGACCCCATCTATCATAACTTACTCTGGCCACCAATTCCACATAAAATACCGACAAACATCCCTAAGTTCGAAGGGAAACAAGGGGAGGATCCAGGTACCCATATCACCACCTACCATCTTTGGTGTGTTTCTAACTCCATGGTGGATGATAGTATCTAGTTACGTCTTTTTCCCCGCACCCTCATTGGAAACATAGCCAAGTGGTACATCAAGTTACCACGCACGTCAGTCAATACATTTAACGCTCTAGCGATGGAATTCTTAAAGCCCTTCCAACTACCCATCTGCTATGAAACTAGGATGGAACTCTTCACTTCATTACGTTATGATACTGCCACCCACATCTCTGATCATATACATGAATGGAGACATAGGCGGAGGTTAGTCAAAGCTCCCCTCTTAGACTATCTCTTAGCGGATTGGTTCTGCAAATTTCTACTCCCCCAAATCACTAAGGATGTCACCTTAGGTGGTGTGGTCACAGAAGACCAATCCATACATCATTCCCAGCGCTTAAATCTGATATATTCGTAGTCTGACACTCTTTACAACGTAATCCCCAATGACCCTCGCAACTCCAGTGCTCCCGCTACTCAACAACCCAGAGCGCACACCGATGGGATTATCTGTGCAGCCTTCAGGGTTGCTGTAAAACAACTCAGTGGTCACATTTCCCATATGTCAGTGGACCCCTCTACCAAATCAACTACTCTTCCTACCACCACGATAAACTTTGTGCAGTACGCAAAAACCCAGTGGTAAGAACAAGAAGAATAAGAAAAAGACTGCTCCTTCCGAGGAGCAGTCAACAAAGCAACAAAACCCAAAGCAGAAGGTTGTTATGCCTCCTAACAATGGAAAGGATAAACCCGCCAGATTCCCTTGCAAAATTTATGTTGAAAACCACATGACCTATTGTTGCCCGCGTCTTCAGGAACACACATATTTAATTACTAAAAAGGATACTGGTAGGACCCTTGTTGTCCTGAATAATCCTTTCCCCACTCAGCAGCAGCAACACCTTATTGCAAACCAACCCGAACCCTCGCAAGGGGACAATGGTGGTTTGCAACATCCTTCAGCTGGTGAAGTACCCTCTACTGTTTACACCTTTGAAATGGTAGATCTACAGACCAGAGTCAAATCTAATGGAGCTCCTATCGCTCATGCAAAGGAACCTTCCTCAAGTCAAAACCCACCACTGCCTAACGATCTTCATATCAAAATTCCGGTTGCTGACCTTGTGATTCACCCCCCTAAAGGGGCACTTCGATGCACAACGCACAATACATTTGCACGTGCCACCCAAAACTATAGCACTGTAGAAGACTTGGTGCAAGCATCGTCGGCTATGTCGATGCTCGAAGTATTACAAACATGTCTAGCACAAAGGAAAGCTTTGCTTTTGGCCATTGGTGGTATCGAACCACAGGATTCCATGCTTGCAAATTTCGACATGGAAAAGTGTAAACCTCCCCTTTCCCACCAGCTTTCATTTTAGGTGAAAATCTTTTCAAAAGGTAAAGGTATACATAGAACTGTCATCGACGAAGATGATTCTACCTGTGTCATGTCGGCTTCATGTTGGCTCGCTTTGGGTTTGCCAACCCTATCCTCACCATCGAATTCCCTTAAAGCTTTCGACAACCACACTTTCATCCCAAAAGATTACCTAGCTAGCTACCCCATCACCTTGTATGGGAAAACGATAACGGTGGACATCGAAGTCGTAGATAAAATGCTTGACTATAATCTCTTGCTAGGTCGCTGCTGGGTGTATGCCATGACAACCATTGTGTCTCCTGTCTTTTGCATAATCCTATTTCCATTGGATGGAAAGGTAGTCATAGTGGACCACCTGTCCTTTTGCACCCTTGATTATTCCCCGTTACCAAGCGGCTTTGTACCCCTAGTAGGTGGTGTACCTGACTCTTACGTCAGTATCGGTACCGGTCTTTTAAATGCTTCTTCCCTGATGGGTTGTTTCCCTCTTCAGCCGCCAAAGGTTCCACAGATGGTCAATGTGCTTTCATCCATTCCTCATGAACAAACCGATACATGGATCCTACCAGCTCCTTCAGACATTGACACTTGCGGAGAAAAAATGTCGTTGTCACCAGCTGAATTGGCCTACCAAACCATTCAATCTGCATTTGAATCTCTGGTCACTTTGGTTACAACCAACAGTACCATTTCCCCTTCCATAATTGCTCCTTCTTTTGATCCACTCAATCAAGTCCTACCTACAAACGAAGCTATTAGAGAAATCATTAGTTTTGAAGAGCGACCTTGGGAGGACTCACACCATTTTGTTTCGATATCTGATTCGGACATGATACCTCTTCAAATCCTGTCACCTGACATACCAGAAATCGTTCCCTCACCATATACGACTATCCGAACTTTGGACGCGGAAGGAAACATGGGCAATATTTCAAAGACATTGCTCATCGATATTTTTGTCACGACAGGCATCGTGGAAAACATCCAGATTGAAGCAAATTGCAATCCTGAGGAAATTGCAAGCTTCACTTGCCTTTTTAAGGAATTTTGTGATGTATTTGCTTGGTCTTACAAGGAAATGCCTGACATAGATCCTTCTATTGTCTAGCATGAGATCAAGCTTTACGACAATGCTAAACATGTCCGCCAAAGGCTTCAACCGATCCATCCCCGAAAAATGGCAGCCATAAAAAACGAGGTGGAAAAGTTGTTACATGTTTCTTTCATCTATCATGTTCCTTTAACAGAATGGGTTTCCAATTTGGCACCTGTCGATAAGAAATTCCAATCTGGTTCATGTCGATAAGAAACAAGGAACCATCCGCGTATGTGTCGACTATCGAGATTTAAATGCTGTGTGTCCCAATGATAATTATCTGACACTGTTCATCGACCAGATCATCGACGACTACACCAGTTGTGAATCATTTTCATTTATGGATGGATTCTCAGGCTACAGCCAGATTGCTATAAAACCCAAATACTAGCACAAAACCACCTTCATTTTCCCATTGGGAATATTTACCTATTGAAAACTCCCATTCGGTTTAAAGAATGTTGGAGCAACTTTTCAAAGAGCCATGGACTACGGATTTCATGATATCAAGCATATCGTTCAAGCTTACTTGGATGACCTTCCAGCCCATTCCAACCAGCGAACGCAGCACCTAAACCATTTAAGAGCCATCTTTCTTAGGTGTCAGTTTTATAACATACGTTTGAATCCGCATAAATGTGTTTTCTTTGTTGAGTCTGGATGCTTGGATTCTTTGTCTCCAAGTACGAGATTAGGGTTGATCCCAATAAGGTGAAGGCAATTACTCAATTTCCCGAAGCACAATTCATTCTGTAGCTCCAACGTTTGCAAGGGAAAGCAAACTTTTTACGACGGTTCATTGTAAACTATGCTAAGTTGATCAAAGGATTTATGTGCCTGCTTAAGAAGGGAGTGTCATATCTGTGGGATGATCAAACTCAACGATCATTTGATGCCTTGAAAAAGGTGCTTATATTAGCCCCACTCATTAGCACTCCCAACTATGGCCGCAACTTTCTTCTATACAGCCTCGCCTTCCTCTCTTGGAATGGTCTTGATTCAAACTCATTATGACCAGAGTGAACATGTGATCTATTATCAATCGAAATGCCTAGCTGGGCCCGAACTCAGATATTCACATGTGGAAAAGTTGTCATTGGCAGTCGTCTTTGCTGTCAACCGATTCTAAAACAACATACTGCTACGACAGACTACTATCATCGCCTTAGAGAATCCCATGAGACACATTTTGTCTCGTTAAGTAATTGGAGGAAAATATTCGAAATGGATTGTGATCCTCCAACAATTTGATTTGGTTTTCACTGCTGCCAAGGTGAAGAAATCCTTAGTCTTTGTGACACTATCTAGTGATTAATGATACGTTATATCGTTGTGGTGCGGATACAGTTCTTCAACGTTGCCTCACTCTTGAAGAGGCGGAGCGTGTTTTAAATGACTGCCATGCTGGGGCATGTGGCGGTCATCTTTCTGGCATATCTACTACACAACAAATTTTGCACGCAGGCTATTACTGGCCAACCTTGTTCAAAGATTGTGTCAAGACCATCTGGCAATGACATCCTTGTCAAGTGTTCACAAAGAAAATGTGCGCTCCTCTGGCCCTCCCGCACCCAGTTATCTCCGTCGGCCCCTTTGCCAAATGGGGGATAGACTTTGTCACTCGCAATCCTTTTTCCTCTGCTGGACACAACTATATCATTGTAGCTATGGACTATTTTATGAAATGAGCCGAAGCCCTTCCCACCTACCAGGCCGATGGGGAAACCCCAGCAATATTCCTGTTTAATCATGTCATTTGTCGCTTCAGTGTACCCCGCATGATCATTACATACCATGGGTATCATTTCAGAATCACATGATGTCTGATTTAACATCGCTGCTAGGTTTTCGTCAGGATCAATCATCCTCCTACTACCCCCAAGCTAATGGTCAAGTAGAGGTCGTCAATGGCATCTTACAAACCATGATCCATAGGTTGGTAGGGAATCATAAAACCAACTAGCATCGAATGTTATATTCGGCGCTATGGGCATACCGAACTTCAGCAAAGACTACCACGGGCTTTACACCTTTTCAACTAGCTTATGGCCTAGAAGCAGTTTTACCAATTGAGTGTCAGATCCCTTCCCTACAAATAGTCGTTGAACTCCTGCCCAGCACTACTTTCGAAGAAGAGCACCTGCTATACCTCAATCAATTGGATGAAACCCGTCGAGATGTCGAATTGGCACTCGAGGCCCACAAGCGTCAGGTAAAGGCCCATAATGACAAAAAGGTCAAGCCTCGTTCTTACCAAGAGGGAGATCTTGTTTTGCTCTATGATAAAAAACATCACCTCTTGGGGGTAGCAACACTCCAACCCTTATGGCTAGGTCCCTATGTCGTCAAGAAAGCCTTCTCAAAAGGGGCATATGAACTTCAGGACTGGGAAGGAGTCTCGCTCGCTGAGCCCAGAAATGGGGTCTATCTGAAAAATTATTATGCCTAGTATTGCACTGGGCATGTGCTTTGTAATTTTATGTATTTATAGTTTTTGCTTCCTTTTTTGGTGTGACTAGATTGTTTTGGTATTTATTGGAGTATTTTTCTCATACATCTTTCTTGTAATGCAGATGTCTTCATTACCCTTAACATACGTAGGATATGTGGATGGTGCCAATCGTCACACATGGCACATTACATCAGTTGCTTGGGTCATCTACACACCTAAGTCGGAATTGTTTTGTTCCAAAGGAGTCTTTCTTGGTACCGCCACCAACAATATTGCTGAGTACATGTCCGTAATTTCACTTCTCATTGAAGCGTCATCAAGGGACATCTCCAATTTGGTGGTCAAGTTAGACTCTTAGCTAGTTGTTATGCAATTGACAAATTGTTATCACATGTGTAATCCAACCTTGTTACGTCATTATTTAAGGGTATGACTCTTGGAACGTCAATTTGAAGTTATCACATATGAACACATTCCTAGAGAGTTTAATATAGTTGCTGATTCATTGGCAAACTATGTGTTAGATTGGCATCTGTCTCATTCACTACAGAATCATGCATGAAAAGTAAAAATTTATAGAGTTAAAAATTTTACAAAAACATTTACGCCATCAAAATACCAATATATAATATATATATATATATAGATATATATAGAATCCAGTCTTTTACATCGAAATATTCCAAAACTTGGATGTTTTAAATACAAAATGGATACTAAGCCTAGCTACAAACACCCATTGGCTATACCAAAACACCTGCTAAAAGGAGCCAACTGCTCCTGAAATGCTAAAACTGCTCTAGCTATCCTCAGAAGAGGAACCAAAAATCACTTAGGTACACCAACTGTGTGCCATTACATATGAGTGGGAATCTCCCTCATAGGAAGGGGGGGCACACCCATGCTCAAGCCCTCTAGGTTCCTCAGAACCTCGTGAAGGTTTTCAGCATCACCCCCCCAACAAGTAGTTGGCCTCCTCATCTCATATGGCGGGGTTGGCCTGCAAGTCATAATGGCGCCACATCTTTGTTAAGCATAAAGCTTCATGTTAGTACTTGTTCACCCATAAAAACACCACATAAACATTCAAAAGCTAAAAAATACTTGAAGTACTCTCAAAAATCATTCTCACCTTGAGGACCCCAGTTGGTCCCGGGCAGCAGCATCAAGTCAAGGTCGCCAGTGAAGTCCATGCCCTCATAGGCATAATCGTCAATCATCACAATCTGGCCACAAATCCACTGGAAGAAATCTTCCTCGAAGAAACACCGGATTAGTCCTCCTCCTGTGCGAAGATCGAGTGATGACCATCGCCCCTGTCTCGGCTCCCTCGGATCAAAGGGACCTAAGCTCATCCTTGGGCGCATAGCAGGTACCCTCTCAAGAATGAATGAGACTTTGAGATTACCATACCCAAAACTTTGTTGGGTTTGAGTCTTGCATGCACTTAATTCCACCTTCATCTGGCGAAGCTCGACTTCACACCAGTTGAACATTTGCAGCTCGACACAGTCAACTGCAAGAAATAGTTTGGCCTTTGTAGCAATGTGGGGACTCTTTGACCTCACCAACCATACAATCAACCATAAAATGGCCCTCATAGACCTGGACCTAATCTTCTCTATGGGGACTCTATTGCTGACAAGTCCACTCTTAAGGATGCAGTAGGATTGCACCAGCTCTAGGGTTGATCAAGGATCAGGCCTACCCCTGGTGAGTTTTGCTTATGCTCCATGGCACGACAAACCAATTAAAAAGTAAATGTCATCACGGTCAGTGGCCAGCTCATGACCTATAATCCTGAACACCTGCTCATGTTCATCCCAGCGCTAGATAATCCATCTCAATAAATCCTCTTGCCCTTTCATCAGCTCCAACTTTGGATACTTCAGTAAACTGCAACGATGCAATGAAAGTATGCATGCTAGATCGTTTCACATCAGCAATTCCTAGCTATCATGGGCCCATTCTCTCCATAGGCTAGTCATTATGACCTGAAACCTATGTAAAACAACCCAAAAATAAGTCAAAATGGGGCAATACAACTTCAGGAATCACTGCATGGGGTTTTAAACTGCGCCCTCAAGATCTAATGCTCCCCCCAGTGGTACACAAGGAGGATTAACGCCCTCCATCCGGTCGTATAGGGCACTTAACGCTCCCTACAAGCCAGCCAGAGGGCGTTAGTGTGCAATCACTGCTTTAGGGCTCCCCAGATCTGAAAGAATCCACCCTTGAAACTAATAAGAAAGATTAAGAAATGCATAGAGCAAGGTTTTGGCCTCTAACTGGCATTGACGGCATGTTGAATGGTTGCCTAGATCTCCTACAATGGTCCGCAAAAAATCTGCTCCTCTTTGGCTCCAAAGCGCTGTCATAGTTCTCAAATAGTGAAAATGGTAAATGTGAAAGCTCAAAGAACTTCCTTATATTTTGGATACATGATTTTTTGAAATCATTAAAGAATAAGTAGTCAATTCCCCATGATTTTTTATCATGCATGAACCCATATGGATAGGAATTACTGCTTTTTTATACTTTTTTTTCCGCTTTTTGATGAAAGTATTTTCAGGAATGAAAAGCAGTAATCATTGCATGCAATTCTCAATGAGCGCTATCTTTTATGGGATATTGTCTCGCTCTAAAACTGAAAATCCCCGTTTTTTTCATTGTTGGACTCGTTAAACACATACGACGACGGTCTGAGCAACTCTTTTTAGCTCTTCTTCCAACTCATTAAACCGAAAAATATCATTAGAGCATTCTTTTTAGGCACTTTTTTCTCGCTCATAAAACTGAAAAAATCCTGAGTTTTGTCTTTAGGCTCATTAAAAATTTATAAAGATGACCCGAGCATTCTTTTAGGTACTTTCTCACTCGTTAAACTGAAAAATCCTGACTTTTTGTCACCGGGCTTGTTAAAAATCTACGGCAACAACAAGAGCACTTGCTTTTTTGGGACCATTTCTCGCTCTTTAATCGAAAAATCCCCAATTTTTTCCCTTCTTCGGGCTTGTTAAATATACGAAGAAGGAATGAGCAGTTCTTTTACCTCTTTTTCCTTTCTAACTAAGCTGAAAAAGATACTTTGAGTTTTCTTCATTTGACTCATTAAAATTCAATGAAGGTATTGAGTTTGTCGTCCCGTGACTCATTAAAAATTCATGACAAAATGAAGGTATTGAGTTTAGTTTGGCTCCTCATACTCATAACAAAATGAGGTCAACATCTATTGAGCATAGGTTTCTCTTTATCTGGACTCAATAGATTAACTCATGGAAAAGTAACCGATCCGGGTATACTATTAAACTTTTTGTCACACCCGGTTAAAAACTATGACAAAGGGACCATCTTGGAGTCGTTCTTTATGATCTTTTCAGACTCTCTAAATATGAAAAGATCATTGAGTTGTCTCATCTGGACTCATTAAATTAAACAGATGAGGTATAGAGTCGCTCTTTTTACGATCATTTTCAGACTCTTAAAACATGAAAAGATCGATGAGTTTTCATGTCTGGACACATTAAACTAATCAGATAGGGCATAGGGTCGCTCTTTTTATGGTCCTTTTCAGACTCTTCAAATATGAAAAGATCAATGAGTTTACTCGTCTGGACTCACTAAACTAATCAGATGGGGAAAGTAGAAAATATAATTGTATTCAGTATTAGAAAGCATGGTTTGGCAGCAATTGTTCCCTTGAACATGGCACTCCCTCAGATAAACCTTCCTTGTGATGGCCTCTCAATATGAATCCTACCATCCTATGAGTTTAGCCTAAATACCCCAATGTTCTTGCATCTTTGTATCCTAACACTCTTTGGTTTTCATGAGTCTA
Organism: Pinus taeda; assembly: GCA_000404065.3. Lineage (NCBI taxonomy): Eukaryota > Viridiplantae > Streptophyta > Pinopsida > Pinales > Pinaceae > Pinus > Pinus taeda. The sequence goes on from APFE030416825.1 coordinate 41,506, forward strand.
GCGCTGCATGGTTAAAACCATTGTCTGAGTTTAGCCTAAATACCCCAATGTTCTTGCATCTTTGTATCCTAACACTCTTTGGTTTTCATGAGTCTAGTGCTGCATGGTTAAAACCATTGTCGTGCCTTCTATTGTTCAAGGGTTAACATTTTGTTTCCTCCATCAAGACATCAAGCATATCCTTTCATCATGCCCTCTATTGTTTAGACCCAGTGCTCAAATATTCCTCAAAAAACAAATCAGTATTGTCCTATCTCGTGTCGATTGATGTAAGACACATTATTGCCTACCTTATCTTCCTATCAACTTCAACATTCTATCTAGGAAGACAACCCAGAAACACATTTAGTGCCTTGGTACTTGCTGACATCAGTGGCAGGTCACCTTGTGTTTGATCAGGGGTTCTCATTATTAGCTCCTGGTTAAGAGATTCTACGAGTGTTCGATGACAAAAACATCTTTCACACTCGCTAGATTGTATTGTGCATCTTGGAGACCATCACCATTATTTGTGGCCTTCCTCATGTTTGTTAATGGTCTCCATTATTTACTGGTAATCAGACGATTTCATGCATGTTCGACATCAATGCATATATTCACATGCATCGATATATGTTGTTTGGTGAAGCAGAAATCAAGACCTTGGGTAGAGGTTTGCATCACTCAACCTTGTTTCCTCTCCCAAGTTGCGTATATTGCTTTTTGGAGATAGATCATCGGAATGATCCTATTATGACATCATATCCGCATTGTGCTTATCGGTGGCCAGCATCATCATATCTCTTTTATGATAAAATCACTCTGACATAGTTACTGAGCGTGGGAATGCCTGACTCAGGACATGATTTTAGTTGTTTTATATATATGTGTTGTATCAGGTTTCATGTACCGCCTGAAACTCCAATCCTCTCTCTCTTTTTGTCGAAGAAGGAAAATAACAGTTAAGTAAAGTATTTCGGCCATTTTCGCAGCCTCTGATCTCACACTTTAGGGGGCATCTATTATACAGAAAAATGACCCCCTCATCATCTTAGAGGGGAAAGACATGATGGCTGAAGCAAAGACCAAGATCACAAGCCTTGTTTCCACAGTAATGTTGGTTATACACTGACAACATGCTTTATAAAGCTTCTCTGTAAGCCTAAGGGAGCGTTAGTGACCCCACTAACTCTACTTGTTGGTTTGGGGACAACGTTAGTGAAACCTAATGAGGATCTAGATGATTTGATAATGAGATCTAAGACAAATAATAAGGTATTACAGACTCATGTGCATGGATTTGTCTATGTTATTTTATGCAATGGATCGATAAGATTGCAAAATACACAAACAATGAAGCAGTAAACGAAAACATAATAGACAACACACAACACCACAAATTTAATGAGGAGTTCACCCAATACTCCTGGGATACATCTCCTGGTCCAGCCTTCAGTGGTGGCCTCTCTATTATGTCTTCAAGAAGAGTTTTACAACAATATGAGCTCAATTTGAGACTCAATACACAACAGATATAATAGTAAGAGTTTGCTTGAACCTCTCAAGCGTTTTCTGAGTACGCAGACTCTCTGGATTCACTCTTTCTCTCTGTCTCGGCACTGCCTGCTCTGTCTTTTGTTTTCTATGGCTTTAAAGCCAATTCTATGTTGTCCGCTCTTTTCCTCTTCCCAGCTTTCTATCTCCCGGCCTCTGCCCGCTCGAACCCCCCTGCTCAGTGTTAGCAAGCATGGCACTTTAGGGGAGGTGGCCACCTGTTCTGTAACAGATGAGTGCATTGGACCCTTGAAATCCTTGAAACGACCATTCTCTGTTTACATAGAGAAATGCGTTCGAACGCAGGAAAAAACACCAAACATTGTTCATCCGAGCTTCAAATCTTTAGAATTGCACCCTATTCTCCTATTAGGTCCGCCTATAAGTCGTGATGTCACATCTCCACTATTTATTTGGGAGATCCAAATCCAATGGCTGAGATCCATTTCAGGCAGCCCTTTCATACGAGGGTTAACCACCCGATGAGGGTGGTTTCCTCTCTCCTCACCCTAGTCATGTGGCAGCCAATGTGTGGTTTCAGGCAGAACCCTGTCTAAACCGCTTTCCACCTTTGGCCCGCCCGAAATCCTGCTTATCGTGATTTCCTTCGTATTTTAGAAATACATTAAAGACATTGAAATCAACGCAAAATGGCTTATGACAGATCTGAAATAACATATAATAGCTTTAAGGAACCCTATCGGGTCTGGCTTATCACATCGGCACTTCAGACATTGGTATTTCATTTAATGAATGAAATACGCAACATACATTAATAATTCCTTTTCTGCGGATCTCAAATCTTATGCAATAATATTTATATAACCATCGGGTCTTGTTCATCATATCGCACATATATATGTGTATATATCCCACTCCTCTGTGTAGCCCTGATTGTGATATTGCGATGCGATTGATCGCAATCACATATCGCGATAAACTCGGGCCGTTGTAAGCGCTCTTGTAATCTCTGATAGCGATCCTATGATGCAACATGGGTCATCGATCTGCGTGCTTGATCGACGGTCCTAGTTGACTCCGCCAGTCGTCGTCACAAGTGTTATATAGTCTACACCGATATCCGCTGATTACCACTGCCGATTCCAATTCGCCGATCAAATCTGGACCGTTGATCGGCCAGATATGACGACTACTGTGCATTCACTGTTCAGACCTCCGATACTCTGTTTTTCACTGTTTTCATGTGTTTTTGGCCTCCCGATAGTGTTTTGCCACCATTCTGAAAGGTTTTCTCATGCGATTTTTTTTTTGGTCTTTTAACTGATTTAAAGAGATTTAAAGACTTAGAGAGTGTTCTTGGATCCATTTGGATCATGCCTTCCCACTGAAAAAGGCTTTTGGACCACCAAAAGTTGGTTTTCAAGCATTTATCAAGTGAGGATACAGCTGCCTCACTTCCCAATCCCTATCCATTTTTCACTGCTGGGTTTTGAACCTTTGATTCCAATTATTAGGTATTCAACATCCCCTCCGCACGTAGTTCTCACCTTCCTATCCAGAACTATATCTTCCTGCAACTCATTGAGATATTCAGGCAACAGATCATCAATAAAAGGCAATTGACTTTTCTCTTTGGGATCTTCAATTAATGAAGGTTCAAACAGTCTTAAATTTTCTACATTTACCACTGAATAGATGTGCATGTAAGCTGGAAAATCAAAGTGGAAAGTATTCTCACCAATTTATTAAGTATCTTGAAAGGCCCATACCTTATTTCCTTCAGTTTCTTTCCTTCACCTTGCATTCTATCTTTGCTGATATACAGCCAGACCTGATCACCAACTTGAAAGCTATGCCCCATCCGATGCTTATCATGCCTTGCCTTGTACTTGGCTTGGCTCTTTTCCATCTGTTCCTGCACTGCCTGGTGAATTCTTGGATCTGTTCAATGAACCTAGTTGCTTTGTCCACATCATTGTGTCCATCAACTGTTATGTCTTTACTCAAGACAAAATCCAAGGGAGACCTTGGTGTAAAACCAAAACAAGTCTCAAAAGGAGATCTTTGTGTAGAAGAATATTTAGCACAGTTGTAAGCATGTTGCACATAACATAAATATTCATCCCAAAGCTTGGGATGCTTGCTGTAATATCCCCTGAGCAACTGGATCACTGTCTTGTTGACTACCTCTGTTTGGCCATCTGTTTGTGGATGAAAGGTTGTGCTCTTCTTCAGTCTGGTGTCCATCAACTCCCATAGGCTTGACCAAAGCTTCCCAACAAATTAGGAATCTCGATCAGAGACAATAGAAGTGGGTAACCCAAAATGCACCCAGACATGCTGAAAGAACAACTTCGCTATTTGTTCAACTGTAATTTGTTTGTTACAAGGTATTAAAATACACATTTTGTTGAACCTATCCTGATCCAGGTGGATGTTGGTGGCCACCCACCTATCCCATTTGGACCCCCGCAACTGTCTCTTTTAGTTTTTCAGTTTCCGTAATTGTAGCACAATTTACTATTTTTAGCAGTTTTTTTCGGGTCCTGAACTTCCGGATAGCGTTTTGAGGCCCTAACGAGCGGTGTTTTTGGAAAAGGTGGGCAGGACATGGGGTCCAGTGGACCGGATGGTGGCCGCTTTCCAAAGTGGGTAGTGTCTCGGGGTAGAATGGGCTTTCTACGAAGCTATCATGGCGCGTCAAAGCGGAGGAGCGTTGCCAGAGGGAGTTACGACCCCGGGAAATTTGGGTGTAGCGAATTTGAGCCGCAAAGCGGGGCCGGCACCAAGTGTGGGCGCGTGGTATCTGTCTGAAGGGTCGGTGTTGTGGGAATGTGGAGCAGGGGTTGTTCGCAGTTTCTCAGATGAATGAAAGTAGGGCCGTTCCGAGCCTCAGTGGTGTTAACGAGAAGGTTGCGGAAGGGACAGTGTCAGAGACTGGTACCGGCACATCTCTTTGCTGCGGAGGGATAGAGCTGAGCCATCGTCCTAGCTGATTATTCCCAATTCTGGTTGTAATCATATTTCGGTATTTTCCATTAATGAAATGAAGTGTTATTTCCGCTGCATCTCTTTATTTATGATTATCGCCTCTCTGTATTTATGGTTATCTCTGTAATCTATTGCGTTCCTATTTAAATCCGGATCATATCCACAATAACATATAAATAGTCATGACCTTTTCTAGATTTTGGCAGTCCCCCAACAAAGTCCATGGAAACACTTTCCCAAGGATAAGAAGGAACTAGAAGTGGAGTGTACAAGCCTAGTTTTCTATTGTTGGGCTTGCTTTTAGCACACATGGTACACCCTTTAATATATCTAGAAACTGTCTCATGCATTCTTAGCCAATAGCAGAATATTTGCAGCTATGCAATTGATTTACTCACACAAAAATGACTTGATATTCAAGAAGTGTGTGCTTCTCAGATTATGTTAACTCTCTCAGTTTGAGGAAAGCATAACTTTCCCAAATGATACAAGAGTTGGTCCTTAACATGATAATCCAATTCTTCTACTTGTTTGCCATGACATAAATTTGCATATACATCTTTAAAATATATATCTTGAGCATACTGTTCAATGTAGCTTTCATGCATTACTGAGTTATGCTTAAGTATAGTAGATGCATTTAAAATTGGTATGGATTACATATCTACAACTTTATTATGTATGCCTTTCTTATATCTAATGATACGATGAAACTGTTGTAGAAATCCCATCCACCTATAGTGTCTTGATTGTTGCAACTTAGTTTTTGAGTGTAAATATTGAAGTGGTTGATGATCAGTATGTATAACTATTTCTTTGCCCAATAGGTAATGTTTCCACTTTTTTACACTA